>PVKV010035014.1:0-17068 GCA_004027835.1 Alouatta palliata
CACAGAGAATTCGTGTGTTTCTTAGAAAAAGCTATTTCTGTCTATGTAATTATGAAAGCTTTAATCCATTTGTAGTAACTTATCTTTGCAAATCAAGATTTTTAACACCTGTAGAACATCATAACAAAAAAATATGTTTTGTTTTAGACGAAGTCTCACTCTGTCCCCAGGTTGGAGTGCAGTGGTACAATCTCAGCTCACTGCAACCTTGGACTCCCTGGTTCAAGCGATTCTCCTGCCTGAGCCTCCCAAGTAGCTGGGATTACAGGCATGCACCACCACACCTAGCTAATTTTTGTATTTTTAGTAGAGATGGGGTTTCACTATGTTGGCTAGGATGTTCTCGATTTCCCGACCTCAAGTGATCTGCCTGCCTTGGCCTCCCAAAGTGCTATGAGTACAGATGTGAGCCACCGTGTCTGGCCAAAATCAGTTTTTTATCCAACATGACATACATATAGCTTTTTAAAAGACTTCTCCATAGCTTAATATTCTTATCAAGAATAAAAACATCATCCCCACTGATGAGTCTTTAAAAAATAAATTTATTTTTAATTTGCCTGTATATATATTTTTGAGACAGAGTCTCTGTCGCTCAGGCTGGAGTGCAGCGGTGTGATCTCGGCTCACTGCAACCTCTGCCTCCTGGGTTCAAGTGATTCTTCTGCCTCATCCTCCCGAGTAGCTGGAATTACATGTGTGTATCATCACGCCCAGCTAATTTTTGTATTTTTAGTAGAGATGGGGTTTCACTGTGTTGGTCAGCCTGGTCTTGAACCCCTGACCTCGTGATCCACCTGCCTTGGCCTTCCAAAGTGCTGGGATTACAGATGTGAGCCACCGTGCCCAGCTAATTTGCCTATATTTTAAATGTATTTTATTTGATACATTGATAAAGAATCAAATGGTATTATAAGTTTGTTTTTCAAAACTACTTTGATAACTATATTTCAGTATAAATGGTTTTTAAAATAAATATGTGAATTTTATTTTATACATTAAAAAACATTATTCCAAATGGGATCTATCAGCTTTACCAGATTGCCAACACAGTCCAGACACACAAAAAGGGTTAAGAACACTGGCTTTGAACCAATATCTCAAAGTAGAACCTTCCAGGAGGCACAATAGCTAAACTCTCATTTATTCACCAAACAGAATTTTAAGGCCTTAGATATGAAAGAGATTTAATGGATCACCTAATATATAGATTCACGTGTACATTATTTCAGTAAATGGCTAGAAATATTAAGTACTACAAAATACAGGTAAGTTTCTATGGATGGTCAGAAGAAAAAGATCACTAGCTCTTGGGAACAGCAGGGATCGCATGGAAGAAGTGGTGTTTCTGCTGGTTTTGATAGAATAGAGTATTAGGTTTTCTATAGAAACAGAATCAAGAGGATATTCCATAAACAGGAAGAGATTTATTATGAGGAATTGGCTCATCTGATTATAGAAGCTGAGAAGTCCCATGGTCTGCAGTCTGGAAGCTGGAACCCAAGGAAAGCCGGTTGTGTGATTCCAGTTCTAGCTGGGAAGCCTTCAGACTCCAGGGGAGTCAATGGTGTACATTCCAGTCCAAGGGCAGTAAAAGATTGATGTCCCATCTCACGCAGATGGTAGGAAGCAAAAAGGGCTAATTTCTTCTTCCTCTCCCTTTTCAGAACCTCAAATATAATGCCTGCTGACATTGGGGATGGCAGTCTACTGAGTTCCCAATTTAAATCCAAATCTAATCTGGAAACATCCTGCTATGGTCTGAATGTTTGTGTCCTCCCCACCAACAAATTCGTATGTTGAAATCTGACCCCCAAAGTGATGGAATTAAGAGATGGTGCCTTTGGGAGGTAATTAAGTCATGAAGGCTCTGCCCTCATGAATGAGATTAGTGCACTTGTGAAAAAGGCTGCAGAGAGCTCATTCACCTCTTCTACCATGGAAGAACAGAGCAAGAAGGTATCACCTAAAAGAAAGTTGGTCCCTACCAAGTGCCAAATCTGCCAGCATCTTGATCTTGGACTTTGCAGCCTCCAGATTGTGAAAAATAAATTTCTGTTGTTTATAAGTTACCCAGTCTACGGTATTTCGGTATAGAAGCCCAACCAAACTAATACACACCCTAACAGGCATACCCAGAAATAATGTTTAATCACCTCTTGGCCCAATGAATGTGACACATAAAATTAACCATCACAGATGGGTAAGATTTTTAGGGGGGAAAATGTATGCCACGTTCATCCACAGACTCATTCAAACCACCTCTGAGGCACCCTTGATTTCTCCTTCTCCTTCTCACATCTGCAGTCGTCTCACCACTTCTGCCACCTTACCATTATCTCATGTCCATCTCCTTCTATTCATCCCCTGTGATACCACCTGTCTTCATGGGTGCTTATTACCAGGACTATTGGAGAAGTCTTTTACCTAAACCTCCACCCATTTTCTCATTTCTTTTCCACACAGGCCATCCTAACTTCAATGACCGTAATAGTTTGGTTGTGTGCGGCAGTAACGATAAAGAAGCATTGCTTGAGTTACAGAATTATGTATGTGTAAGCCCCACATCAAATGTTGAATATTCAAATATAATATGCATGCAAAATTGGAAAGGATGCACTAGGACAGTAGTTATCAATCTTGGCAACACACAATAATCACCTCTAGAGCTATGATGCAGGAGCCTTACCCCAAGTGATTCTCATTTTATTCCCAATCAGACCAGCCTCCTGAACTGTCACTCCCTGTTCCTGGCTAGCTCTCTAATTTTCACATTTATCATAGCCATTTTGTGGCCTATCAAACTGCTGGTGGTTCCTCCAATAACCACGATATCCCCCTTGTATGCAATGCATTTTTCCACCTTGTCTGTCCCTTTTTTTTTTTTTTTTTTTGAGATGGAGTCTCGCTCTGTCTCCCAGGCTGAAGTGCAGTGGCACGATCTTGGCCCACTGAAACCTCTGCCTCCCGGGTTCAAACGATTTTCCCAGCTCAGCCTCCAAGTAGCTGGGACTACAGGTGCATGCCACCACACCCAGCTAGTTTTTGTATTTTTAGTAGAGACGGGGTTTCACCGTGTTAGCCAGGATGGTCTCAATCTCCTGACCTCATGATCTGCCCACCTTGGCCTCCCAAAGTGCTGGGATTACAGGCGTGAGCCACTGCACCTGGCCATCTATCCATTTTTAAAGAAGACTCAGTCCACCTCTGCTAGGAAGGACTTTTAGTCAAGTCTAGGTAAAATTATCCACTCTCTCCTTTTTACCCCCCTTTCAGTCAGTATATACTTGTATCATAGCAACTATGCATTTTTTTAATGTGTTTCTCTCCTTCCCATGTTCACAATGGCATTGAAAAGGAAGTTGTTTTCCTCATGTCATTTTCATAAAGATATTTTCAATGACCTTAAAACCTCACATACATAGCTACTGTCATGTGGAAGTACCATACTTAAACTAGGTAAAAGTTAGTTTTTTCCTGTATTTGCTTACATAGCACCTTATCAATCCCATTTATACAAGCATAAGTGATAAGATCCCGTTTCTCTGTTACGGACTTATTTGTAATAAAACATGTATGAGAATTTGAGGTAGGAGGCAGGTGGAACTCATCTCCAGTCCAGATAGAAGGCTGGTTGAAATGGAAGTGGTGCTGAATGTGCCTCCTGCTGCCCATCACCATAAGATACGCCCACCAGTGCCATGACAATTTACCAATGCCATGGCAACACCAGGAAGTTACTGCCCATTTTCTATTCCTGAATAACCCATCCTATAATTAGCATGTCATTGAAAGTGGGTATAAATGTGACTGCAAACTGCCCATATGCTGCTACTCTCGACACACTTCCTCTGGGGTAACCCCGCTCTGCAGGGGTAATCCCAGAGCTGTAACACGGCTGCTGCCTCAGTAAAGCTACTTTCTTCTACCACTGGCTCACTCTTGAATTCCTTCCTCAGCGAAGCCAAGAAACTGCCCTATATCAAACTCAGATGGGAATTTTGAGAAATGCATTCTTCTCATTAATTATTTCAAAAATCCCCCTCGGAATCATTACAAATATAGCATGAAAAAGTGTCCATCAAAGTAATATTAAGCCCAGATGCCAATCTTTTATTTGCTCGAGTTTCACATCAACATAAAGAAGTGGCAGCTGCTACTTTTACACAAATAGTAGAATCCCCTGGCAGATGGGACAAGCTCAGCCATGGACCCCTTGGAGGCTGTGGGAGTAGTACTTTCTGAGCTCACATTTGCAATTCTGGGCAAAATTTGCAATATCACTTCTCAGCAAGGAGTCTCTATTTGCATACTAAAATTAGATCAGTACAAATATGAAAGCCTTTGACCTGGTTTCCATGTCAAATCATCACCCTCTGGCAACACTGATCTATCCATCTTGATTATTTATTATAACCTCTGACTTTGAAAATGTAACCTTAAATTTTAGATTATGTTGTTTTCCCTATTTCTTCATGACTTTCAAGTCATTAATCATAGTCCAGAGAAAATTAAGTTCTCACTGCATTCTTTTATATACCCAAAAGTATATAGACCCCCTCAAATAATTAAACTCCAAAGAAAACATTTTAAAATAGATTTATTCCCCAAATGAAAATTTTGCTGAATCTTTCTTTATCTCAGTCTTATCATCATTAGGTTATGTAGTAAAGTTGTAACAACGAATCGCAACTACATAAGAATTCTTCCTTTCTATGTGCTACTTAAAAATTATGGTTAGAAGGCCATTTGCATTAGAATCAAATGCAGATCTTATTCTACCCTTAATGAGAAATTGATACTTCTAACAAACACCCCAGGTGATTTCTATGAACCATAAAGTTTGACAACTACTACTCTATGTCATTCTGAAATTACACACTCCAGATAAAACGGGTCTCTGAATTCCTCTTTCCATAGTCTGCTGGGTGCAACTCCGGCTTCTGCTGGCATTTACGCTTCTCTTGCTGGTTTGGCTATCCTTGTCCCTCAAGGTCTAATATTGACAGTGAAGAAATTTAGCTCCCTGTGCCCACAGACAGAATCCAGTTATTATAAACCTCATAATGGACTGTTTTTATTTTTGTTATTTCTTTCACATTTGACATCTTCAACTTCTAATCTTAGGCTCTTAAAATGGGGTTATTCTCTTGCCTACTCAGCAAAAAGGATTCTTGCAGATACACCAGGAACTCTTTTACAAAAGTCCACGTGAGCCTCTGCTTAGTGTTTTAATGTCTACCTAGTCCCTACCTAGACTCAGTTAAATAACATTTGGATAATAATAGTAAATGCTTGCAAGAATTATGATGATTATTCACTATACAAATACTTTACTATTCTCATTCTCATACTTTTAATTAACTTTTCTCCTTAATCCTAAATATATGTCCATGATATATTCATCAAAAGTTTATCATTACTGCCCAGTAATTTATAAGAACTGTCAAAAGCCAGCAGAGAGTGTAGATGACCACAGCTTTATAAATATTTCTCTCTTCTTTTGTGAACATGCCTGGAATTGCATATTCTCCAAAGAAAAGATCCTTATTCTCATATTCTCATAAGAAAAGACCCTTAAAAGCAGAGTATCCTTACCTTGCAAAGGAGCACTCAATAAGAATTTTAACATTTCCTGCCAAATACCCTAGCTTGTGGTAATTTTTAAACATTGTATAAAATGACACACTTTCCACATATGAGGTGTAACTAAAGCATAAGACAAGTCACACATGAAAATGCTTCTCATTACTTTCTAATCACACCTCATACATAATCTCAGGCAATCAGTCATGGAATATAATTTTTAAAACCCTCACCCTATGGCCCACCTACCTCTAATCCACTTCCCCTCTGGCCACCCCAAGGTGAGAGAAAGTAGATTGCCATCCAAAAACACCTGGTGTGGAATACAGCGGAGCCATCAAATATCCTCGGGTGGGATGTCAGCAGGGATCTCCCACCACTAAAAACTCAGCACGTATGTGGTCCTGAAATTATTTCTGGCTGTTTCATGCAGGGCAGCGCTAGGCAAGGTTGCGCAGTAAGTGAAGCCTGGTTTCTGCACTTCATCTCCCCTCGGTTTCCAGAGCTGCTCTGCTGTTTCTCACAGCCGAGTCTTCTTCTTTGACTTGTACTTCACAGGCAGTTCTGAATTAATCTTCTCATCTCGGTTCCTACTAACCAACCTGTATCCATTGCATATCCTATCCCATCCTTTGGTTCATTTCAAATCACAAGACTTTGTACTGAGCAGCTCTTATATGCTAGGCACAGGGCTTGGTGCTACAAGTACAAAGACGAAAAGCCATGACTTGACGTCACGAAGTTTGTGATTTAGCTGGACAAGACAAACTAACAAATTTACATGAAGTAAAGAAGTTGGTTTGTTTCAGCTAATTGATGAATTTTAAGGACCAAAACAGTGATTGGCACATAGTAGACCCTCAATAAGTATTTGTAGGTGAAGTAATGATAGGCTTAAAGCTGAGTCTATAGTGGGGGCTGTGGGAATGAGATGGTTCAAGAATCATGTGCTGAGAAGATGACACCTGAGCTCAACCTGGAAAGGATGAATAAGTAATTCAGGATAAGACAGGCAGAAAAGGCATTCTAGGCAAAGGGAAGAGTATGAGCAAGGTATGGAGATTTTAAATAACAGTGTTTGCAAGGACATTTTAACAATGGGTTTTTACAAGACTTGAAGGTACAAGGCAGGGAGTGGTAGGAGGCTCCTTGTCGCTTTGCTCGAGGGGTATATACAGGTGAGGTTATGTACTATCTTATTTGCCACACTACAAAGTCTGCATTTTACTTTTACTTGTAGTCAAGAGGAAATGATTGTCATATTTACATTTTTCATAGATCTCTGATTATAAGTTAAGAAACAGATTGGAGAGGGACATGTGTAGAGGCAGAAGGCATATTTGGGAGGCGATTAGTAATAGATGAAGCTAACGATTGGTGATAAAGATGAAGACAGAGCTAGTTGTAAGTTGACAGGTAACTCATCTGGTAGAGTTACCCTTATTCGGGTGTTAACAAACCTTTATATGTCAAAGATCTTTTCTCTTAGGTAAAATATGGACATTCCCTTGACCTTAGTTTACAGGAAGCTCAGAACTGAATGCTTGCTGACTATTGTACAGGTTGGTTAGAATGGCTAGTGGCAAAATTATTCCAACTAACACATGCAGTTTCAATATGTACTTTTTAATTGTAGATTTTTTTGTTGAGCCAACTTATATAGAATAAAATGCAAAGATGTTAAATGCATAGTTTTATGAGTTTTGAAAATTGTATACAACTATATAAACAACACCCAAATTGAGTTCCAGAATATTTCTATCACCCCAGAACATCACTTCATTCTGTGCTTGATTTTGCAGGTGCAAAGATGTCATTCCTGTAGATCGTCTCTGCTTTGGGCTACCACTTTCTGTTTTTTATTACTATAGCTGTAGTGGTTACCATGGCTCTAGGACTTTGTAAACCTGAAGTCATACAGTATTTACCCTTATGTCTGGCTTCATTCATTCGGTATGATTTTTGGGAGGTGCATGCATACTGCTGCCATCTCAATAGTTTGTTCCCTTTTACTAATGAATAGTAACTATTCCATTCTCCTGTTGATGGACATTTGAATTGTTTCGAGTTGACAATAAGGCTGCTGTGAAATTTCTAGTAAAGGTCTTTGTTTTTGTCTACATAATTTTAATTTCCTTTGGATAAATACCTAGAAGTGGAATTAATTGGATATAGAGAAGGAGTATGTACAGTTTTGTCAGAAATGCTCAGTGGCTCAAGCCTGTAATCCCAGGACTTTGGGAGACCAAGGTGAACGAAGCACCACTGGTCAGGAGTTCGAGACCAGCCTGGCCAACATGGTGAAATCCCCTCTCTAATAAAAATACAAAAATTAGCTGGGCATGGTGGCACGTGCCTGTAGTCCCAGCTACTCAGGAGGCTGAGGCAGGAGAATTGCTTGAACCCGGGAGGCGGAGGTCGCGGTGAGCCGAGATCGCGCCATTGCACTCCAGCCTGGGTAACAAGAGTGAAACTCCATCTCCAAAAAAAAAAAAAATACAAAAGTTAGCTGGGCGTGTTGGTGGGTGCCTGTAATCCCAGCTCCTTGGGAGGCTGAGGCAGGAGAATTGCTTGAACCCGGGAGGTGGAGGTTGCAGTGAGCCAAGATCACGCCACTCCACTCCAGCCTGAGCAACAAGAGTGAAACTCCACACCCTTCCTCTCAAAAAAGAAACTGTTGATTTCTCAAAATGGTTGCAACAGTTGCTCCACATCTTTGTTAATATTCATTTATTGCCAGTTATTCTGATAGCAGCCATTTAGTGAGTATGATATTGTATGTCACTGTGTTTTCAATTTGTGTTTCCTGGATGACTAATGGTATTGAGTACCTTTTCATGTACTTACTGACCATTGTAAACCTTTCTGCTATATACTGAGTGAAGAATCAGTTTTACTCAGGGGGATATCTGACCTTCTGATCTCATTCCCCTTATTCACTGGTTGTTTCCTTCCTCTTGGAGAATACTCCGTATACCTCACAGGTATTTTTCCTTGCTCTCCTGTTCTGCTCCTGGCTTTCTATGTTGTACCCTGTGTAAAAGCTTTGTAGGAAAGAACTGGCAAGTGAGAGTAAAGTTATTGTATTACTGGGGCTTTCTGGTCTCCTCGTCTGTAATGCCAGCCCATATATAACCATTCAAAATTTGTTAAAAGCTAGGTTGGTTTTTCCATGCCCTTATCAGTGGCAGGTTTACTAAACTGTTGTTTTCCTAACAGGGATATAAGCATTCATGGATTTCCCTTCTCTTTAAAAGACTAGTTCATTTTTGGAATTTAGTTCCATTTAAGCTCAAGTTCATTTATGTTCATTTCTTAGTTCTTTGATGATTCCTAAAAACTATGATTTCTTTTGATATGTAAGCTTATTCAGCCTGTTCTTGTTAGTGTGAAAACAGCAGTCATTTGAGACTTTCTATACCCTAACAAGAAGCAGAAGTATACTAATTTTTAATTTTAGCATTCTTATTATTTATTGAAAACACTTTTTTTATAATTAAGCACTGCAATTTCTTTTGGAAGTGGCTTAGCCTTATTGATAGGAATGATAAACGTGTATGTTGTTAGATTAGTAGAGTTAGAGTTATTCTTCAGGTATAGTGAACAGGGAAGATAGACCTTTGTCCAGGACTTTTCAGGCATCTGAGTAATGAAGCAGGGAGGTGGGAGGTGGGAAAAGAGTTAAGGGGATGGTTCTGTGAGCTCATACTGAAGAATACTCATGGTGGTGCCTATATTTATTTAAGGAAATATTTCCATCCATGTTACAAGTAAATGAGTTTGCACTGTAAATGGTATTTTCTGGAGGGAAGTGAGAGCAAGACTCTCCTGCCCCAGGTCTTGTGTTGTTATCCCCTTGGAATCACCTAATGATTATTGCTGTCACTGTGATGGTCTTAGAGCACTGCTTCCTCACTTAATAACCTGGCGCAAGTGTGAAAAAATAATTTGTGGTGGATTCGTATTGTGTCAGCCTAGCTAAGCTGGACTTGCATTTCCCAGAAGCTTCCTTGCGTACTTCTAAGTTAGGGGCCCATAAAAGACCATTTGCATGAGATTTGAAAGGTGAGGAAGTAGCCTTATTCATTTTATGTCTGGAAGGCCAATCCAGAGGCACCAGGTGCTCTCCTGCTCATGCATATCATTGTTTATCTTCTGGGTCATTTTCTTGGCTGGGCATACAGCCAACCCTGCAGCTCCTTTAGCTCCCCCTGTATCCTCACACAGTTTCTCTGACTCCTGGACCACGTGCATATTGAACTCTGTGATAAAGGGCACCAACTTCTCCTGTAGGATATTGCATCATCAAAAAGGAAGGCTTGGAGGCAGTGAGAAACCAACACAGTTCTGGTCAGTCTCTGTGAGTTCCAGCTTGTCTTTGTTCTCCTTCACTTCATATCCAACTTCCCTCCCTAACTTTCTGTCCTGCTTACTTCAGGGTCCAGCACCAAATGCAAAACCAGCAGCTTCACATACACTGGTTAATCAGATCCTACAATTACCTATGGTCAAATCCTTATAACAAATCTCTTATTTTATATATGTGTATAACCTCCTACTTGTTTTGTTCCTCTGATGGAGCCGTAACTGATACATGAATCTTCTCCTTACACTCTATAGTTCAGTTGAGATAAGCTGAGATTTGCTTAACTATTTAGTTAAGCAAAATTTTAGCCCATATTGAGGTATAACAAAAGGAAACTAACACTAGAGCCACGTGAATCCAGATAACGTGGTCAACCTGTGCAGCCTTTTTCCCCTGACTCAATTCTCCCTGCACAACCTCCTTTCCCAAATCCCATTTTCAAAGATTTTCTTTATTCTCTTCTACCTGGGAGGATGTTTGTTAGCTACATTGATTTATCAAAGTGTAGGACAAGAAAAGGAGGACAAGAGAGCGGGCTTGAATGTCCCTTCCTAGCTGCCTAAGGCCTGTTCCTGCAGTCCCTAAGTCCTCTGGAAGCTGTCTTCTTTCCTGCATGATGTCAGGAGTTCAGGCGGCATTTCAGAGGGAAATGGGTGTGAACTAGCTGTTAGATAATTCTGGAGAGGATTTCCAAAGTAATGCAAAACACCACAGTCAAATAGCAAAATCTATACATTCCCTAGCAAATTTTCTTTACTACAAACATGCTGTCAGTATTACATGCAGTCCATTAGCAAAGCAAATTGTATAAACCTGCTCTCCCTCCTTCCTCAGGAAAGATGACATCCTCACTGGTTTGTGATCTCTTTCTGCCCTTGACGTTTGTTTTAGCCTAGCTTTACGGGTGTAAAACTGTTGGCGTTTGGGAAGAACATGATGTGATTTCCCAGGTTCTGTGCCCCTTCCATTGACAGATGCTTTGTAGGAGAGATATTTGGGGCTGAGACAATTTGTGGTTCTCCTATTGACATGCTATGTAGACAATGCCTACTCCACCTGTACCTTTGGTAGGCCTTAGTCTGCTTTCATGCTGTATATTCCACCCCACTCCCACCGGCCACTGCTGCGCCCTCTCTCCCCGTGCTAGCTCAGTTATATTTTGTGCTTGCACAAGGTAAGATCTTAACAGCACCTAGAATTCAGGCAGACACCATCGCAGAGCTGGATGAGACCATAGAGTAAATACAGCCCAACGCAGCCATTCTACAGATGAGAAACATGACTCAGGGAAGTTAAGTCATGTCAGGTAGCTAGTTGTGGAACAGTAGTGGCAAAGAGGGTATATAATAGTCATTGGTCAGCTAACCTATGGTGTCTGCCACAAAGACCATGCTTGTTTCTATAAACCATTGATTATACCCTCAATGTACAACGCAATCGCTGGCACAGTGTAGGCACTCAAAAATATTTATTGAATGAATGAGTATGTGAAATGTACTGAAATACTTGTCTAAAATCACAGTAGCTAGCAGATAACTGAGACAGCATATAGATCCAGGCCTAATGTCTTAGCCACCGCTATTGCCAAAAACTTACTGGTTTGTTTGACTTTACGGAAGTGCAAGCCTGCCCTGCAGAGACAGCAACACAGGGGCTGTTAGCAGGGAGCTGGGGTGTGAAGGGTGAAGGGCTGCCCTTTACTGTGGTGGCTGTGCTGCTTCTCCTGAACTGGTTCTATTGAACTCACTGACAGGGTTTTCACAAGTTTGTGGCCATTTAACAGTAGGATCTTCCTTCAAAATGTATTACTCTAGACTTGTGGTTCTACGTGGTTTTGACAGGATACAAAATTTTAAAATAAGTTAGCACCCATCACATGCTATAAATGAACAGCTGTATTATTAAAGCAAATATTTTCTCTATGTCATAGATTTTGAAGAAATACTGTTATGAATTCAAATTTATTTCATTCAAACTTGGAGACAGTAATTGTTGATTTTTGTTTGCTATACACTTTCAAAACAAATTTTAAAGTCCTGAATCACTTCCAAGTAACAATTACAGTGTTTTCAGAATCACTGAGCACAACGGAAATCATTATCTTGGAAACCCTTCTGTTTTAAGTCCCCCCCTCCCCCCTATACAGATGTCCTTAAGCTAGGGCCAAGCACTTTTGCATTTCTTCTTTAGCTGACTCTGATTTTCACTCTACATTTTTAGGAAAATTTCCATTGGGGAGAGAGTCTACATTATCCTAGCATGCTTTTTAAAAATTCACACAAAAAAGAAAAAAACAACTTCTGAAAAATTATTCTGTGGTTTTTGATGCAATTTGTATAAAGTGAAATTATTTTAAAAGCTTTGCTAACATTTTTGCTAGCCTCTGTAGTGAGTAAAATAGAAAAAAAGACATTAATCCTTTAAAGGAATAATTTAGTCCAATCTGTAGACATAGATTTGTGGACAGTTGTCTAGATGGGAGATTTTAGGGAAGATCTACAAGCAAAAATAAAAAGCCAAGGTATAATTATGGCCTTTGAAAAAAAAATATCAAAGATAAGATTGGAGCTTGTTAAAATAATGATAATAGGGCCGGGTGCAGTGGCTCATGCTTGTAATCCCAGCATTTTGGGAGGCTGAGGTGGGAGGATTATTTGAGGTCAGGAGTTAAGAGGCCAGCCTGACCAACATAGTGAAACCCCATCTCTACCAAAAGATACAAAAATTAGCTGGGTATGGGGATGAGCACCTGTAATCCCAGCTACTCAGGAGGCTGAGACATGAGAATTACTTGAAACCATGAGGTGGAGGTTGCAGTGAGCCAAGATCGACCACTGCAGTCCAGCCTGGGTGACAGAGTAAGACTCTGTCTCAAATAATAATAATAATAACAATGATAATAAAAGTCATGATAGCTAATAGGAATGATTAAACTCTTTCTGATGTGCCAGGCTCTGTGCTAAGAAGTTACTTTTAGTATCTTTACAGACGAGGAAATAGGGTGTGATACTGAACAAATGACTACCTAGTCATTTTCTGTCTCAGAAGTGAATTCGTACTAGACGCGGAAAGGCAGGCAGACAAATTGGTAAGGCTAGTCATATCAGACAGTGGGTCTTGGAACTGAAAAAAGGGTGCAGGGAGGGACCAAGAATGAAGAGCAAAAAGAGCCTTGATACTTTTGAGTCTTTGTGTTGTCAGCTAATATTAGGATATAACAATGCTAAAATTGGGAAGGGATCCAAGATGGCCGATTAGGAGCAGCTCAGGATTGCAGCTCCCAGTGAAACTGTGGAGGGTGAGTGGACGCCGCAGTTCCAGACGAATTTTTATTGCTCACAGACCAGCAGATTCCCAGGCAGAGGAGCCCCACGGGTTGCCAGTGCGGCTGGTTTGGTTGGCATGGCTGTTTTGCCAGCACCCTGGCGTGGCGATTCTCCGTACAAAATACATGGGTCTGGGCGCCATTTTAGCTGGCAATTGGAGCTCTGGGAAGGCAGAGCCGCCCATTCATCTGATTAAGAAGGGGACTGAAACAGGGAGCCAGGCCAGGAGATTCTCAGACAAAAAAGTGCCACGAATCTCAGCACCGCTGTTTCAGCTGGCACAGTGGGTTGCCACATGGGAAATCACACAGATCCTGGTGCCTTTTCAACAGGTGACTGGAACACCTGGGAGACAGTCGATTGTTCAACTAAAAAAAGAAACAAAAAGGCTCTGAGGCAGGGAGCCAGGTGATCAGGCTTGGCTGGTGCCACCCCCACAAAAAAACAGCAATTGGAAATGCTCTGGATTGAGGGTTTCACAGCAAGCACAGCTGAACCTGGGACGATCCAGCTCTGTGGGGGCATCCACCATTACCCAGGCAGTCCACCACTAGGGAGGTAGTTTGCCATTGCCGGGGCAGCCCGCCATTACAGAGAGAGTCCGCCATTATAGAGGTGGGTCGCCATTGCCGAGGCAGTTCTAACTACACCCGTATAAACAGGACTGCAGGGAAGTTCACACAGCAGCTGGGCGGAGCCCACAGCAGCTCAGCAAAGCCTCTGCAGGCAGAGAGTGACTAGGCTGCCTCCTCGCTGGCAGGGCAGCCCTGAAAAAAGGCAATAGCACAACAGAAACTCATAAATAAAGCCCTAACTCCCCAGGAGAGAGCACCTGGGGAAAAAAAAACAAAGGGGGGGTTTATGAGTTCTGCTGCAGCAGACTTAAATGTACCTGCCCAGCAGCTCTGAATGAACAACAGAGCTCACAGCTCAGCACTTGAGCTCCTAAGGACAGACTGTCTCCTCAAGCAGCTCCCTGACCCCTGTATATCCAAAGAGTCACCTAATAAAGAAGAGCTCAGACTGACATCTGGCGGATGTCCTTCTTGGACAAAGATAGCAGAAGAAGAAACTGGCAGCAAACCTTACTGTTCTGCAGCCACTGCAGGTGATCCACAGGCAAGCAGGCCCCATAGCAGTCGTATAGCAGAGGGGCCAGACTGTTAGAAGGAAAACTAAGAAACAGAAAGAAATAACTTCATCATGAACAAACTGGATGTCCACTCAGAGACCCAATCTGAAAGTCAACAACTGCAAAGATGACAGGTGGCTAAATCCACAAAGATGGGAAGAAACCAGTGCAAAAAAAGATTAAAAAAAAATAGACTACTAGCCAGATTAATAAAAAGTAAAGAGAATAATCAAAGAGATGCAATAAAAAACGATAAAGGGGATATCACCACAGATTCCACAGAAATTCAAACCATCATCAGAGATTATTACAAACAACTCAATGCACATAAACTAATAAACCTGAAAGAAATGGATAAAATCCTGGACACTTGAATCCTCCCAAGCCTAAAGCAGGAAGAAGTCGAAACCCTGAATAGACCAATAACAAGGTCTGAAGTTGAGGCAGCAATTAAGAGCCTACCACCCAAAAAAAGCTCAAGTCCAGATGGGTTCATAGCAGAATTCCACCAGACATACAAAGAGGAGCTGGTACTTTTCCTTCTGAAACTATTCTAAACAATCCAGAAAGAAGGAATCCTTCCCAAATCATTTTATGAGACCAACATCATCCTGATACCAAAACCCAGCAGAGACTCAGCAAGAAAAGAAAACTTCAGGCCAATATCCATGATGAACATAGATGCAACAATCTTCAATAGAATACAGGCAAACCGATTGCAACAGCACATCAAAAAACTTATCCACCATGATCAAGTAGGCTTCATCCCGGGGATGCAAGGCTAGTTCAACACACACAAGTCTATAAACGTAATCCACCACATAAACAGAACCAAAGACAAAAACCACATGATTAACCCAATTGATGCAGAGAAGGCCTTTGACAAAATTCAACAGCATTTTATGCTAAAAACCCTCAAAACTAGGTATTGACAGAATGTATGTCAAAATAATAAAAGTTATTTATCACAAACCAAAGGCCAATTTCATACCAAATGGGCAAAAACTGGAAGCATTCCCTTTGAAATCTGGCACTAGACAAGGATGCCATCTCTCACCACTCCTATTCAATATAGTATTGGAAGTTCTAGCCAGAGCAATCAGGCAAGAAAAGGAAATAAAGAGTATTCAAATAGGAAAGGAGGAAGTCAAATTGTCTCTATTTGCAGATGACACGACTGTATATCTAGAAGACCCCATCGTCTCAGCCCAAAATCTCCTGAAACTGATAAGCAACTTCAGCAAAGTCTCAGGATACAAAATCAATGTGCAAAAATCACAAGCATTCCTATACACCAATAACAGACTTAAAGACAGCCAAATCAAGAACCAACTGCCATTCACAATTGTTAGAAAGAGAATAAAATACCTAGGAATACAACTGACAAGGAACGTAAAGGACCTCTTCAAGGAGAACTACAAACCACTGCTCAATGAAATAAGAGAGGACACAAACAGATGGAGAAACATTCCATGCTCATGGTTAGGAAGAATCAATATTGTGAAAATGGCCATACTGCCCAAAGTAATTTACAGATTCAACGCTATCCCCATCAAGCTACCAACAACCTTCTTCACAGAACTGGAAAAAAGCATCTTAAACTTCATATGGAACCAAAAGAGAGCCTGCATAGCCAAGTCAATTCTAAGGAAAAAGAACAAAGCTGGAGGCATCACACTACAGGCCTTCAAACTATACTACAAGGCTACAGTAATCAAAACAGCATGGTACTGGTACCAAAACAGAGATATAGACCAATGGAACAGAACAGAGGCCTCGGAGACAACACAACACATCTACAACCATCCGATCTTTGACAAACCTGACAAAAACAAGCAATGGGGAAAAGATTCCCTGTTTAATAAATGGTGTTGGCAAAACTGGCTAGCCATGTGCAGAAAGCAGAAACTGGAGCCCTTCCTGACTCCTTATACTAAAATTAACTCCAGATGGATTAAAGACTTAAACATAAGACCAAACACCATAAAAACCCTAGAAGAAAATCTAGGCAAAACCATTCAGGACATAGGCGTAGGCAAAGACTTCGTGACCAAAACACCAAATGCATTGGCAACAAAAGCCAAAATAGACAAATGGGACCTAATCAAACTCCACAGCTTCTGCACGGCAAAAGAAGCAGTCATTAGAGTGAATTGGCAACCAACAGAATGGGAAAAAATGTTTGCAGTCTACCCATCTGACAAAGGGCTGATATCCAGAATCTACAAAGAACTAAAACAGATTTACAAGAAAAAACAAACAAGCCCATTCAAAAGTGGGCGAAGGATATGAACAGACACTTTACAAAAGAAGACATACATGAGGCCAACAAACATATGAAAAAATGCTCATCATCACTGGTCATTAGAGAAATGCAAATCAAAACTACATTGAGATACCATTTCACGCCGGTTAGAATAGTGATCATTAAAAAATCTGGAGACAACAGATGCTGGAGAGGATGTGGAGAAATAGGAACACTTTTACACTGTTGGTGGGAGTGTAAATTAGTTCAGCCATTGTGGAAGACAGTGTGGCGATTCCTCAAGGACCTAGAAATAGAAATTCCATTTGACCCAGCAACCCCGTTACTGGGTATATATCCAAAGGATTATAAATTGTTCTACTGTAAGGACACATGCACACAAATGTTCATTG
>PVKV010035015.1:0-17054 GCA_004027835.1 Alouatta palliata
AAAAAAAAAAAAAAAAAAAAAAAAACTTGCGCTAATTCTCCAAGCTCACGTGTGATCTGATTCTTCCGGTACGGAAAGCCCTCTGTGCTTGCGTAAGGCAGGGGTGTAATTGAGCTGACTTACACAATTGGCCTACAGACGGCTAAAGAGCACCGTGTAACACACGCCCACTGGGGCCTCAGCTGTAGACATCCACCCTAGACACTGCCGTGGGTTGGGAGCACCACAGCCTGCCTGTCTGTATGCTCCCCTAGAGGTCTGAGCAGCGAGGCACTGAAGAAGCAAGCCACACCCCTACTGCAGCCCTGCAAGGGGACAAGGGAACTTTTCCCATTTTAAACCCCTATCACTAGGAGAAAAGAAGAAATGGACACCAGATCCTATGTGGGGAGACTCACTGTATATGTGAGGGCAAGAGAAATGGAGGGTGGGCAGATGTGAAAAGAATTTCTAACCTAATAAGTAGGCTTGTTTTCCGTGTACGAGGGAGTGTTGCTGGTATGAGGTGCCAGAAAGAGAAGTTTCAAAATAACTAGTGTGAAGTAAGGGGGAAGGAAGTGTCTAGGACCAGAGGAAAAAGGATTACAAAGCAAAACTGAGGAACCATTCCAGCGTCTGAAGTTATTGTGGCACCAATTAATTGATTGATTCGGTCACTGTTTATTGCATCCTTCATAAGGTTTAGGTAATGTTGGTGCTGAAGGATTCACTGAGGACTAATAAAAGATTTAGACAAGCAAGTCAACCACAGTCTTAGAGATGTGTACAAGATACAAGAGTCCATCCACTCCAGAGAAAGCAGAAAACTGTCATGCTAGGGAAAGGGCAGGAAAATGTATCCGGGAAAGTTTTGTTGAGGTTGTAAGGTCCAAGCTGAGTTCTGATTGGTTGGTAGGGGTGAGGCAAGACAACAATGTTACTCCTGGATAGATTTCCCAAGCCATCCGCACACTCAGGCATGGCATGAAATGCCATGCCAGCCACTATTGTAGCTGCTGGTAAGTATAAGTCAATTTTCATTTGAACTAACATGCTTGCTCTATGCATCTGAATATGTGAAAGATACGAAAGATTTCATATTTAGGTGGTTGGCAAATAGAGAAATAATATCTTTATAAAGATCTACTAAAAATAGTTTCAGGAACTAGTAGCTACAAAGTCATTTCCTTTTTGTTTTCTTTTTTAAATTACATGAAAGCAAAGAAGAGAAGGAATGGCATATGATGTGCTGGTTCCGATCCCTTTCTTCCTCACCAGCACATTTAATTCCTCACTTGCTTAGAAAGCCAATAAGCCAGCAAACCCCCAGGCCAGGGCCCAGGAACTGGCGACCACGCTCGCCCTTGGAAGCAAGTCAAACCAATTACAGGTTGTGGAGACACTGCAGTTTGTTTGAAAATATTAAGTTGGTCAAATTGTCCTGTAAAATGTAGGCTGCCAACTTCTTTATTAGTAAGAAGACCATCTATTTATGTATTCAACATCTGTTTCTTGAGTGCAAGGCAATTTGATGGAGATGTTGGATCTTAATAAAGTCAGTCAGAGGCCTTGTCCTCCGGAGACCTGCAGTCTAGAAGGGAGACGTCCACAAAAGGCTCATACAGGGCAGCAAGGTCATGTGCCCAACAAATTTCACAGTAACACGGAGTAATCAGCCCATTGATATTTTCGGGATCTCCCACTGGCAGCAAAGTTCAGGAGTGGTGAAAAAAATACCAGCATTTCCAGGTCAGCATGCAGCGGCTAATCTGGCCCATGATACTATATATAGTCTAGCTGTCCTGAAACATTACACCCCCTTTTAAAATCATGTCCCAAAAAATTAGTTAAAATCAAATTGGGATTAATGAAAGTTGTACACTGATCTAGAGGCAGGCAAAAATTCCAAAATGTGCCAACAGGAAAGCAGAAAGAAGCAACATCACACAAGGCCTGAGAGGTCAGGGTGGTTCTCTGTAGATGCCCAAGCAGAGCACTGGCCACCAGGAAGATGAGTACAGGCAGCTTCTCTGAGAACAAGCCAAGGTGCAACTGAGCAGTAAAACAGCAGTAGAACAGATCATGGAGAGGATTATGAGTAGAAAAATAATGACCTCTATGGAATTGCAGGAAAAGAGTACAGCTGACGTCCTTCCATCCTACAGGGAGATGCTGCTGCAAAGTTTAAAGGAAGCTTCCCCTAAGATGTACAAGCCTAGGAATCTTGAGAACATGCTGGCAGCAGGGCCTAAATAATGCTACGGGGCATAGAAGAGCAGGTAGCAGGGCTTCACGGACTGCCAGAAGAAAGGAAAAGGCACCAGCAGTCCTAGCTGGTCTAAATTGAGGGAAGAAATTATCACCACCACCAGATAAGTACCCTTCATGGGCAATCACAGAGCATTTCAAGGTTTTTCTAATTTTCTTTGTTTTGAAACAGGATCTCACTCTGTTGCCCCGGCTGTTGTCACTCTATGCCCAGGAATAGCTCACTGCAGCCTCGACCTCCTGGGCTCAAGCAATCCCCCAGCTCAATTTCCCAAGTAGCTGGGGCTACAGGCACATGCCACCACACATGGCTAATTTTACTTTTAGAAGGGACATGGCCTTGTTATATTGCCCAGGCTGAGCATTTCAAGTTTATCCTTCTCATGGCACAGGCTTGTGATTGCCTGCTTAGTTGTATAGGCTCTTGCCTAGACTAGCATCTCCTTGAAGTATCCATTATTTCTCTATTTTCTTTTTTTTTTTTTTTTTTTTTTGAGACGGAGTTTCACTCTTGTTACCCAGGCTGGAGTGCAATGGCGCGATCTCGGCTCACCGCAACCTCCGCCTCCTGGGTTCAAGCAATTCTCCTGCCTCAGCCTCCCGAGTAGCTGGGACTACAGGCACGTGCCACCATGCTCAGCTAATTTTTGCATTTTTAGTAGAGACGGGGTTTCACTATGTTGACCAGGATGGTCTCGATCTCTTGACCTCGTGATCCACCCGCCTCGGCCTCCCAAAGTGCTGGGATTACAGGCGTGAGCCACCGCGCCCAGCTATTTCTCTATTTTCATTACCCAGCACATTACTTAGCATACAGATATCATTCAATGTTTGCTAAATGAGACAGTGATCGAATGACTTCCTGTTGGGTTTTGTTTGCACGCAGGACATAGGAGTGTGCGTAGCAGGGCATTGGATCAGGAAGACAGAGTAAACCTACAGTGAATATTTGCCCTTTGCCCAGCATTTAATCCATCTCCCTTTTCCTTTGAGGGATTTCCAGTTTCCTTTGTGGAATTCACTACTTTTAAGTCATGCAAGGAGACACGTCCCACCTACCATTAAAGATGGCCAATCTGCCAATTATTCTCTCTCGATTTCCCTTGCAGCTGGGGCATGGGCATATCACCTAAATTCTAACCATCAGACCACTCGCCTGATTTTGAATAGAAAGCTTGTGATGCAGGGAGGGACAGACAAAAATCCACTGTGGTTTGGTGACAGTTGCAGAACTGAGTGCTTGGGCCAGTAGCATGATGGCTGCCATAGAGGACGATCCACATGACACCCACATCACAGTGGGAACTGACTCTGCTAGCATTCTGCGACAGCAACTGTGGTGTCATTCAGCCAGTTCCGCGGCATTATTTTGAGAATTCATTCTGGCAACAGAAGTTTCTGAGCCTGTTTCCAGCCCTCTTGACAAGCCTGTAATCTCTCCAATATACTTTTTAAAAAAATTCCGCCAGGCGGGGTGGCTCACGCCTGTAATCCAAGCACTTTGGAGGCCAAGGCGGGCAGATCACCTGAGGTCAGGAGTTCAAAACCAGCCTGATCAACATGGTGAAACCTCGTCTTAAAGAAAAAAAAAAAAAAAAAAATTCCTTTCTTGTTTAAGAAAACTAGAGTCAGGTTCTGTAACTTGCAACTTGGAACCCTGACTGATACAGGGCTAACCCCTGGGGGACCAGGCTAGAACTTTCACATGTCATCTGTAGGCAGCAGGGGACCATTTAGATTTCTGAGGGTGTTGTGACAATCACAAAAGTGCTCTAAGAACATTAAACTGTCAGTGGCATGCAGTATGAACTAGAGGAAGATGGATCTGGAAGGAGAAAAAGACCAGGTAGGAAGGTTTTACACCTACACAGGTGAGAAGTAATGTAGTAATGAAGGACTGAGCCAGCAGATTTGTAACCAGTCAAATGTTAGATGATGAAAATAGATCTATTTCTATTTCCTTTTCTGGTTTTCCACAGGGAATTTGGTCTAAAATTGGGGAAAATTGTGCTTCAGTAGAAAAGGCATTACTTAGATCACACCTTTTCAGGTTATCTCATTCTAGCCTTTCATAGTCTTTGAGCTATTTTACAACTTTGCATATTGTGGACAATTGATAGCAATACAGAGTAATTCTTGTCTGCAGACACATACATTATACCTACTGGAGGTTCTATTGACTTTCTTCCCCACTGTGGAAGAGGCCAGTTTTGCCTCCATTTGCACATTCTTCTTAACATTTCTGCTCCATAAATTAACATTTATAAAATTCTCCCTTGAACCGTTTGAAACACCTCACCAGTTTCCTCTTTAATGAATCAGATAAAATCTTTACCTTGTGTTCGTATTTATATTTGTAGGAGACCTTGTTTTTGAAAAATTTAAGCCTTCATTTCTTTCTTTGTAAATGGCTTCCTGAAAAAAAAGCTCCCAAATGGACATAAGTTAGTTATTCCTGCTTTTAGCAGTTGGTGTTTAACACTAGAGGTAAGTGTCTAGTACATGACAGGATTCATCTTAAAGAGGCTGTACGGGAGGAAAAACTTTTTCCATCTACTCTCTTAGATTCAGTATCTGGAGGTTGCAAATTAAACTGAGAAAAGAAAGATTAACGGAAGAAAAGTTTTATTTCACATGAGGACACAGGGAAGGGAGAGACTCACAGAATAAAAGTGAAAACTCGAAAGTTGTGGTTAGACCCAGGGACTTACATACTATTTTAGCAAAGGGTGATAAAGTACGGAGAAAAGACTAGACAGAGGGAAAGTGGAGTTTGGCTTCTAGAGAGGGTAATGTGGGAAGGTGACTAGGAAATTGCTATGGTCTGAATATGATTTGTCCCTACCAAAACTGATGTTGAGGCTTAGTCCCTAATGTGGCAGTGTTGAGAGGTGGTGCCTTTAAAAGGTGATTAGATTGTTAAAATGGATTAATGACCTTTTTGTGAAACTGGGTTAGTTCTTGCAGGGATGGATTCGTTCTTATGGGAATGGATAAGTTCCTAAGGAAGCAGCTGTTACAAGGTGAGATTGCCTCTCATGTTTTTCCTTCTTTTGCACATGCCCAGTGCCCCTTACATTCTCTGCTATGTTTTGCTGCAGCACAAGGCCCTCACCAGAAGCCACCAGATGGGGCCACCCAATGTTGAACTTCCCAACCTACAGAACCAGGAGAGAAATCTTTTTTCAAAAATAAAAATAAATTACTGTCTCAGGAATTGTTATAACAACACAAAAAAGGACTAAGAAATCTATGGTAACTAAGCATTATCTAGTAAAGTTTGTTATGTAGGCTCAGTCATCTCAAATGGTAAGAGCTGTCTCCTGAGTCTTTCTTCTTTTCCTCTTATGGAAAAAGGAGGTCACCTGTACTTTGCAAGTGTGGATTTCCTTTACAAATGTTAACTTCCTTTAAAAAGCGGAAATTTATGCCCTTTTAAGCCGAAGAGGGAATGGCCTAGAGTGCCTCCTGTGTTTGCTGTTTCTTAATTGCCTTCCCTTCAAAATAATCCTTATGCAAAAGTGATGTATTTTGGGGTGATATTCTGATCCCTTCCAACTGCCATAACAAAGTCCACAGACTAGAAGACTTTCACAAAGCTGGTTCATTTATATGTAAAGTATTTGTCACCCAGTGTCCCAAATACATAGAAGTGTATGAGGGATTAAAATCATGGCATATCCGACAGAGTCCTAAGTAGATCTTAATCAATATGAATGAATGGACGGGTGATTATGTTTATAGTGCCTGTCTTATGGCTGCATGCTAAATCCTTTTCAATGGACTTCAAGGAAGTGACCCAAATCTCTGGTTATATGAGAATTTTCTTATATGGAATATAGCTTAAAATAAGTGGACCATCAGCTGAAAGTAAGAAATCTTTGAGTCTTACAGCTATTTCATTGAAATTCAGTTTGATTTGTACCACAGTCATACAAGGTGGTCTAGCAGTGCAAGATATTCTTCTATCGGATCATGAATACTGATCTATTTTTTTACACAGATGTATCTCAGAAGCTAACATTCAGAAATGTGCTAACACAATATGTCACAATATGTTGTTTAACAAAAATATAGAAAAAAGCCATATCTGCCACAAATGAGGAGTGTCATTAAAGCATCAGCTGCAAGTATTCACAGGCTTCTGACTTGGCAGTTGGCTACAGAGAACCACTTACTCAAGCAATTTCTCACTATTAGCTTTTGCTTGTTGCTCTTGGCTTCAGCACAAAGTTGCTTTTAAAAGCAGGTGACAAAATGAAAGCCTCAAGCACATGACCTTATTTAAGGTCATTTGTAACTTCTCAGATGTTAGTTTAGAAAATGGTTTGCAAAGAGTATTAATAGGCTTGCATAGTTTTCATAAACCACCTGAATAAGGGGGTTCTCAGAAGGAATCATGCCATTCATAAAGCAAGGACCCTGGAGCCAGATGGACTGGGTGCAAATTATGGCTCTACCATCTCCTAGCTGTTTGGTGCTGAAAAAATTATTTAAATCTCCCTAGGTCCTGCTTACTTACCAATAAATCTCAGAATCCTCATGGGGAGTGAATATGTAAAGCACTTAGCATAAAGTCTGGTCCACAGAAAGGCTCTATATTTGCTGAAAATATGGAGATCTATTTATTGATAGAGAAAAGAATTCCTACAAACTACAATGGTTCTGGCTACTTCCCAACATGGGGAAGAGAAGGAGCAGCCTCAACATTGCTGACAGCTGGGGAGGACCAAGATGACTGGCCATTCACTTCTCTATTACAGTATTTCCTCTGTCTCCTCCACCTTTCCCACATTTCTGGGAAAAGTGCCCAATAATGAAAACGATTTGTTAGCAGGACCTCCCATGTGATGTGAGAGGGATGGTAACTGGTCCAGAGCCCATTCTTCAAGGGAAATTTTCTGATTCTTTGTCAGCTTAGTGGAAATGATCAAAATGTCTTTTGCTAATGGTTTCTGCTCATTTTAGCAAATCTCATCCAAAATTGCAAACACAAAAAAATGTGGAAGGCATCTTCTTTTATTTCCTTTGCTACATAGTTGAGAAGCCTGAGATAGGTCCTTACAGCTTCAGGCTTGTCTTCAAGAGTAACTCCAAAAAAGAGGTAAACAGATTTCCTGCTTCAGGGACAGGCTGACAAGGGTTAGTATTTTGCTGAGGACTCCATTTGTGTGCTCTGTAGGGAAATAGCCCATGCCTCACAGGATCCCATTACCCAAACAGGAGGAGCTAGGAGCCTTTGGAGGTATTTACCCAGGGCATGAACAGGTCACATAACGTCATATAACTTGTAACACCGCATTTGTTTAACATTCAAGTAAGATTAGAGGGGAAAAAAGACACACACACACACATACACACACACACAGAAAGAGAAAGAGGAACTTAAATAAGCTATGGTGAAGACAACCTAAAGGTCAAAATTGTAATATTAAATAAATCTTACAAGATTTTATAAACCGTAATTTATTGTCTATGTGCAACTGACATTTTAGCTCTTGGTTTAATACCAGACACTTCAAAGTATTCTTGTAGAAGAATGGTTGATAACCCTCTTACACAGTATAATTGGAATTCTGCATGTTAGAACATTTGGTTTCTGAAAGATTTTTGTAAATGTTAATAGCTGTCTTTTAAAATGGTGTAAGTGTGAAATGCTATGAAAAGCAAAGGTTTAAATGTCACTCTGTCTATAATTTTCATATTGTAAAAACTAAATAAGTTTTTTAAAATGGAAAACCTAAAAGCCTGCTGCAAGTTTGAAGATATCAGCTCATTCATTCTTCCTTTTTGAAATGGATATGACATTTAACCAAATGAGCCAAATTTAGAATTAAAGGTGGTCTGTTTTTTCTAAAATTTAATATTGGACATTTAGCCTAAACTGAAAAGCAATTATATTTACAGAGTTCCCTACCTCTTCCCACACTGCATGAGCTTATGATTAAAGATCTGCCTTTAAAGTATTCATCTGATGAGCCACCCAGCTACACATAGTCATTACCATCTAAGTTTTCATTCTGGACTCCAGCCAGTCTGGCTGAGGCAGTATTTGGGCTCTTTGTGTAGTGCCAAAGCCAATGAATTTCTTCCCAGAGTTACTGAATGATTTGGTCACTATGAAAATAAAAAATGCCTTTTCCCCCTTCTCCTTTCTTCTATTTTCCTTTTCTCTCAGGTTGGCTTTTATTTCTTTTGGAATATCTACTGTGCAAGGGGAAAGGTGTTCCTTTTCATCCATTATCCCTCCTTGGGAATCTGAATTCTGCATCATCTCTGGTACTTAGCAGCCTGAGTACATAGGCCAGGAACGAGCATCCGACAAACTAGAAAATAAATAAACCTGATTCACCTAGAGTAAGGTCTGAACATTACTGCTCAAACCTCATTTCACCTAAGTCCTGTTTATTAATGCACTAGTGGATTTGGTGTTGGTTACGTGGCTGCTGTTAGAAATTTGTTACTTTTCATCAAGTACCAAAGGTTGCAGGGAAATCAGTTATTAAAATGGTAAATGAGATGGTATTCAAGAATTTCCCTCTAATACATCACACTCATTCAATGCAGTAGTGTTACAATATGTTTTGCTGATTGAAAGAGAAAGGAGCCCAGTTACTGCCAAAGGCCAGGAAGTACAGGTAACTTGTATGTAACTTATTTTTGTTCCTGTAAGCACATGCCCTGCATTTCCGCATTCTTTGCCTTGTGCAGCCAGCAAGAGAAACTTGGGTGAGTACAGCTGGTTTAATGCATACTAAGGCTATTTTCATAGAATCGTTTATTTATTCTCCCTCAGTCTTTAACTCTATGAATAGAAACCAGTTTTAGGCTAAGCTCATAGTAGAGGCAGTCAGGAGAGGTATTCGCCAAAACCAATATTTTCAACTGGGATAAATTAGGGATGTATGTAATCTGTTCCTCTTTCACTGTAATGTGTACCTTAAGAACATGACATCACTTTGACTCAGCAAACTGGACAATGCTTCCCTCTTCACCACAGAGAAGGAAAAAGACACATCCTTCTATATGAAATTGGGATTTTTTTTTTTAAATATCCTGGGAGAGGCCTTAATAGATGGTTAACCCTGTTATTTAATTATGACACAGGAGCTGAGGTTCTCAAACTGTAGCAAGCATCAGAATCACCTGCAGGGGTCTGTTAAAACACAGATTGCTGAGTCCTGTCCCAGTGTCTGAGTTAGTAGATCTACAATAGGGCTGAGAATGTGCATTTCTAAAAAGTTCCAGATGGTACTGATGCTACCTTTTCCATACTTTGAGAACCACTGAAATAGTGTGTTTTTCCAGCACCAAAGCCAAGGATTAACTGGGTTATAGCTAACAACCCTAAATAGCATACTCACTAAGTCACCTAAGGGCATACTTTATATTCTGCTTTTCCTGGTTAACTAAAAAGACAGCTCTAGACTGATGATTTACAAAGATCATTTTTAATGGCATGGGTCATGGACTGGTAAAACTGCCTAAAAATGTTTCCAACTAAATTACTGTGAACATGTTCTATTTGGGGCTTTGATTAATCATTCATTCCTATTTTTCTTCCTGAAAAACAAAAATAATAATATAATAACTTCCATTTGTTAATTTCTTCCTACAATGCTACTCGCTCTGTGTTGCCTGGTTCCCGTCAGTTTACCTCATTCAACCTTCACTGCAATCAAGCAGGAAGCTTTATCATTCTTGTCTGACAGAACTGAGGACATGGCTGAAGGAGATTAAAAGCACAAATACTGCTTTAGATACTCTACAAGTTAACCTTGGAATAAACCAGACTATCAGAGAGCACTGTCACTCACTGATGGATTTCTTTCATTCCTCTCTGCTTTGGCATTAGGCAGTCAGCCACATTGAGAGACCTCATAAGAAACAGCCTTGTAACCCATTTGCTGCTTTCCTGTGAGGATGTTGTCAAGGACATTATTTACTTCATTACAAAGGGTCTTCTTTGTGCTGGAGAAACTTCTCTCAGATCTCAGCGCCAGGAAGAATGGTGTTTCTCTTGAACACTGGGTTTGATCTTACAGACAGTATAAATTATATATCCAGGCACATCCTCCTTTAGTGAGTATATATAAACTGGATCCATTTTTTTCATCTTCCAACATCTACATAATAATATTTACTCTTTAAAATGTTCTTAACAATGAGTATAACGAAGACAATTTGAGGAAACCAATCAAACTTTGTGTCAATATAGTAATCATGTTTCCTTCAGGGAGATACCACTGTTCCCACAAAACTGGGACATAACAAAAGGAGGCAGGAGAGAAATGAATGACTTAGGACCTGTCTAGGTTGAAAAGGCAAACTAGAAGTGGTGCACATCTAACTTGTTTGAAAAGACTTTGCAAACTATTATTCTTGTACTCTTGGCATTTCTGTGTTCGCCTCGTTCTTATTTCATTCCTATTCCTATTTCCTGTTTCCTTTATTTGTTTTGTTTGTTTGTTTTCTTTTGAGATGGAGTTTCACTCTTGTCACTCAGACTGGAGTGGATGGTGCGATGTCAATTTCAGCTCACTGTAACCTCCGCCTCCTGGGTTCAATCAGTTCTCCTGCCTTGGCCTCCCAGGTAGCTGGGATTATGGGCATGTCCCACCATGCCCAGCTAGTTTTTGTATTTTTAGTAGAGACGGGGTTTACAACATGTTGGTCAGGCTGGTCTTGAACCCCTGACCTCAAGTGATCCTCTTGCCTCGGTCTCCCAAAGTGCTGAGATTCCAGGCATAAGCCACTGCTCTCAGCCTAATAGTTCCTTTATATACTTCTTACCTTCTCTCCCAAAAAATGCCTATGTAGTTCTTTGATGACTTTATCAATGAATAATAAACTCTGGGTTTTGGATAAGGAGGTGAAAAGAAAGGGCTCTGCTTGATTCGCTGCACTGCAAAGTGGGGTAAAAAGGAAAATCCATCCTGTTTAGTCATGATGTTTTCCTAAACTACTGAAGAAATCTTATCTGGCCTCCTCTTAAAATATGTAAGAATTGCTTCCAGCAACTTGTTATCTGGCTGTACTTATTTTAGACCAAAGCCAATAAAAAAATGAGATACTTCCCACAGTTTACATATTAATTATACAGGGGAAAATAGTAGCTTAATAGGAGAACTCTGGCAGACACCCCTTTAACCAACTTATTGTCACTGCTGGTAGGATGAACAGGCGCCATGTGTCTGTTTGTGTGACAGTGTGACAGAACACAACACCACTTACCTCGTATTCCTGAGGGGAGAAAAAAGTGCACCCTGAATCTAATTATAGGGAAACATGAGATAAACCCAAACTAAGGGACAGTCTATAAAATAAATGGACTATGTTCTTCAAAACAATATCATGAAAGACAAAAAATAAAAGGTAAGGAAACATTCCAGATTAAAGGAGATGTAAGAGTCATAAAAACTAAAATAACACGAGATCCCAGATTGGGCTCTGCACCAGGGGAAAAGATGCTATAAAGGATATTATTGGAGTAGTGGCTTGTGCCTGTAGTCCCAGCTACTCATGAGGGGAGGCTAAGGAGGGAGGATCACTTGATCCCAGGAGTTCAAGGCTACAGTGAGCTATGAGTAGACCACTGCACTCCAGCCTGGGCATCAAAGCTAAACACTGTCGCACACCCCCCAACCAAAAAAAAAAAAAAAAAAAGAAATTTTTGGAACTGCTGGCAAAATTAGAAAAAGATCTGTAGATTTGATAATGGATTGTATTGATATCCAGCTTCCTCATTTTGATAATTATAACACTGTTATGTGAGCAAATATTCATGTTTTTTGGAAATACACACTGAACTATTTAGGGGTAAAAAGGAACTGTGCCTACAGCTTACACTCAAAAGGTTCAGAAAAATAGAATCACATAATCTTTTTTATAGATGATAGAGATAAACACAGACATAGGCGCATTTATCCCACGTTCACAAAGCAGCACATTCATCACGCCGCACAATGGGATAGATGGATGAATTCACAGATAGATGGGTAGACAAAGACATGAAAGTGGGCCGGGCATGGTGGCTCATGCCTGTAAATCCAGCACTTTGGGAGGCCAAGGTGGACAGATCACCTGAGGTCAGGAGTTCGAGACCAGCCTGACCAATATGATGAAACCCCATCTCTACTAAAATTACAAAAATTATCTGGGTGTGGTGGCCGGTGCCTATAATCCCAGTCACCTGGGAGGCTGAGATAGGAGAATCACTGGGAAATGGAGGTTGCAGTGAGCTGAGATCACGCCATTGCACTCCAGCCTGGACAACAAGAGCAAAACTCCATCTCAAAAAAAAAAAAGATGAAAGTAAATGAGGCAAAGGGTTAAAAACTGGAGAATTCAGGTGAAGGCTATATGGTATTTCTGTGTATTCTTTGTACTATCATTGCAATTTTCTCTATATTTGAAATTATCACAAAATTTTTGAGTTTTTTTCCCTTGGAAAAAAATAATAGCCACAGAGTATTTTCCCCCCTAAGTAATAGTGTATGAAATGATGTTTGTGATGTGGCAAAGCAAATAGCTGCAAAATAAAAGCCACTCACATAACAAGCATGGTCATCTTAAAAGCATGATGCCTAGTGAAAACCACTTCCTTTCATGCACAGACTTGGCTAAATCCTATAAAAAATTTTTTTTGAAGCACTGGGGTTGATTATTCACACCACAGAGTTCTCATGTGGTAGCAATGTTATGCACACCATCTTTAAAACACGTTTAGCTCTTAAAAAGTCCTTCCCCTACCTGCTAAAAAGTATTGGAACACACCAAAGCATAGGAGGTACCAGCTGGAGTCATATATTCTGTTTTCTCTGACAAGGGTAGCAGCATTATAATCCAACGGGCCCATATGAATGTGCAGCAAACACTCGCTTCGATTTTTATTGTGGAGCATGACAGAAAAGAACATTTGTTCCTTTTCATTCCTGAATGTTTTCATGGTGACATTTCTCTGTGTGTGTGTGTGTGTGTGTGTGTGTGTGTACTGTTTTTTTTTCCCTCAAAGAGATCACCCAGTGACCTTGAAATCTGCACTGGCATTTTGCAGGAAGGGAAGCTCTCTCTTCTCATTTGCAAAATGAATAACAATTTGATCATCCTTAAACTTCTAAAAGGTTAATTATGCTCTCTCCACGAGTACCGAATCAAAACCTGTTTTATCTCTGCCCAAATGAAACCCACAGGGCTCACCCTCCCTCCAGCTCTGCCAGGAGCCCGAGTCCTTCCGGCTGTCAATTAACCACTATCAACTCCTAGATCTGTGTGAGCTGCTGTAGATTTTCTCATCCCCAAAACCATGACAGCTCTCGTTTGCTAGAGCTGTGTGGGGACTGTAAAAATTTCTCAGCAGGAAAGTGTTACCAGCTTCGGGTGTGATGGAAAGAAAAGCGAAGCAAGAGGAGTGAGCCAGAGAGAAAGAAAGAGAAAGATAAAAAGGTGTTGGATTGCTAAAACTTCATTTCCCCTCAAAGATTTCCACATCAAAACAAGAATTCAAACAACATAACGAAAATTGGAGGGAAAAGATAACAAAGACAACCACCATAAAAATTAAACACAAATTAAAAATATTTAAGCTCTGCTGCAGCCAGAAGCATTCAATTCTTGCTGATCTGCCATTTCTCAAAGAAGGTACACTTCCACACGCTCAAAACGATGATTGCGCCCGTGTGTCCACACTTGTGATGGGAGAGGTCAACAAGACTTGCATGAAAAAGGCTCAACATCTACCCCTCTCCCCTTCAACCTTTCTAAGCTGCTACTATTTCTGGGCCACAAACAGCCTCTTTAGCTATAAGCCAGAAACCATATCTTAAAAAGCAAGTCTGAGAGCGTTACATTTCATTTTTATTACAAGAAAACATCATCTTTCAAAGAAAAGCGATGGCAGAGAATGGCAGCTCACTCTGGGGGGCAGGAAATCCTGCTTTTGCCTGACACTCACGGCTTCTTGTTTTAATAACTCATACTATTTCACATAAGCCAGCCAAGCATTCTTATATGTGAAAACATAAACAGAAGAAGGCACAAACAACATAGTTTTTCTAAAGGAAGCATGTTGCTATATACAACAGCTCAGATGTTTTAACAATTGTATAGTTACCAAGATACCCTACAGAGCCTGATCTTTTGACTAGACTGAAGTGTGTTATGTGTGTAAAAATAAAAAAGGCCTCTGTGCAACCTTGCCCCATGCTCACCATGCAGTGAGTAAATTGGTGATAAAACAGCAAGTCTCTTCGTCTGTTACTTCTTTTTCTTTTCCCTCCCTCTTTCCTTCCTTCCTTCCTTCCTTCCTTCCTTCCTTTCCTTTCTTTCCTTTGTTTCTTTCTTTTGAGACAGGTGTCTCACTGTCACCCAGGTAGGAGTACAGTGGCATGATCATAGCTCACAGCCTCAAACTCCTGGGCTCAAGTGATCCTCCCACCTCAGCCACCTGAGTATGTGGGACTAGAGATGCTCACCACCATACCCAGCTAGCTTTTTTTGCAAAGACAGGGGTCTCACTATGTTGCTCAGGCCAGTCTTGAGCTCCTAGAATCAAGCAATCCTTCTGCCTCAGCCTTCCAAATAATGCCTGAGATTACTGGTGCAAGCCACAAGGCCTGGCCCTTTATTTCTTCAGCAATATGTCTGTAAGAAGATCTAGTAGAGGCCAGGCATGGTGGCTCATGCCTGTAATCTGGCACTTTGGGAGGCTGAGGCAGGCAGATCATGAGGTCAGGAGATAAGAGACGATCCTGGCCAACATGGTGAAACCCTGTTTCTACTAAAAATACAAAAATTAGCTGGGTGTGGTGGCGCATGCCTGTAATCCCAGCTACTTGAGAGGCTGAGGCAGAAGAATCACTTGAACCAGGGAGTCAGAGGTTGCAGTGAGCCCAGATTGCACCACTGCACTCCAGCCTAGTGACAGAGCATGATTCTGTCAAAAAAAAAAAAAAAAAAAGATCTAGAGGAGACTACAACTTTCCAATGATTTCATGAAAAAAGAAATCATTTTTACCAAGAAGCACTAATGCAAATTCAGAGTATTTTTGTTCTTCTTCCTGTATTTGTATGTGTGTGGTAATAAACATAACATAAAACTTACCCCTTTTACCTTTTTCAAATGCATAGTAAGTACATTTCAAGTGGTGCTAAGAACATTCACAATGTTGTATGCACTTCACCACCATCCATCTCTAGAACTTCTTCTGTCATCCCAAAGAGAAACTGCATCAAGAGAGCAATAACTCCCCCATTACCTCTTTCCCTACCTGCTGGTAAGCTCTGTTCTACATCCTGTGGTAATGAATTTGCTATTTTAGGTACCTCACATAAATTAAATCATACAATATTTGTCCTTCTGTGCATGGCTTATTTTACTTGGCATGTTTTCAAGATTTATTGATGTTGTAGCATGTATCAGAATCACATGTCTGCTTTTAAGGCTAAATTATATATATATATATATATATATATATATATATATATATATATATATCACATTTTGTTTATCCATTCATCTGTTCATGGGCATTTGGGTTGTTTCCACCTTTTGATTATTATGAATAATGCTGCTATGAACATTGGTGTGTTTGAGTCCCTACTTTCAATTCTTTGGGGTATATACCTAGAAGTTGAATTATAAAGCATATACTACGGTTTTTATGTACAATAATTGTGTTAGCCAGGCCAACATATATGTATTGCTACATATGAAGTAAAAAATAGAAGACGGCCGATTAGGAGCAGCTGAGGATTGCAGCTCCCAGTGAAAGCGTGAAGGGTGAGTGGACGCCACACTCCCAGACGGATTTTTATTGCCCACCGACCAGGAGATTCCCAGGGGGAGGAGGCCCACGGGTCGCCAGCGCACCTGGTTTGGCCGGCGCAGCTGTTTTCGCCGGCTCGGCTGTTTTCGCCTGCGCAGCCGTTTTCACCGCCGCTGTTTGGAGCGGCACCCCGGCGCAGCATTTCCCAATACAAAATACGTGGGTCCGGGTGCCGTTTTAGCTGGCAATTGGAACTCCGGGAAGGCAGAGCCGCCCATTAATTTGATTAAAAAAGGGGACTGAAACAGACAGCCAGGCCAGGAGATTTCCCAGGCAAAAAAACGCCAGCGTCCGCGGTTTCAGCCGGCGCAGTGGGTCGCCACACGGGAAATCACACAGATCCCGGCGCCTTTTGAACAGGCGGCTGGAACACCTGGGAGACAGTGACCATTCAACTTAAAAAAAAATAAATAAAAAAAAAACGCTCTGAGGCAGAGAGCCAGGGGATCAGGCTCGGCTGGTCCCACCCCCACAAAAAAACAGCCATTGGAAACTCTCTGGATTGAGAGTTTCACAGCAAGCACAGCTGAACCCGGGACGGTCCAGCTCTGTGGGGGAGGGGCGTCCGCCATTACTGAGGCAGTCTGCCACTGCGGAGGGAGTTTGCCGTTGCAGAGGCAGTTCTAACTACACCGGTATAAACTGGGCTGCAGGGAAGTTCACACGGCAGCTGGGTGGAGCCCACACCAGCTCAGCAAAGCCTCTGCACACAGTGAGTAGGCTGCCTCATTGCTGGGCAAGGCAGTCCTGAGAAAAAGGCAGCAGCACAAGGGAAACTCATAAATAAAGCCCTAACTCCCCGGGACAGAGCACCTGGGGAAAAAAAAAAGGGGGTTTATGAGTTCCGCTGCAACAGACTTAAACGTACCTGCCCAGCAACTCTGAAAGAATAACGGAGCTCACAGCTCAGCATTTGAGCTTCTATAAAGAATACTCTGTCGCCTCAAGCAGCTCCCTGACCCCGGTATATCCAACGAGTCA
>PVKV010035016.1:0-17070 GCA_004027835.1 Alouatta palliata
TAGCAACTCAAACTGGCCAAGATATCTCCCAATGGCCCCTACTAATACTATTATATAGAGGTTTAGGATTTCAACAAATGGATTTTAAGGGAAGTCAAACATTTAACTTATAATAAATATAAATATTACTTTTGTGTAAAATGGAGTCAAAACAAGGATGTGTATTTGTATATGCTTGTATAGGCATGAAAAACTTAAAAATCTTTTCAATACCTTCACATAGATCTAAATAAAGAAACTTTCAAGGATATATAAGAAATTAAGAAGGAAGGGAGTAAAGTAGGAACTAGACACATGAGAGACAAACAAGACTTTGCATTTTATGATATTCTTTTTGATGTTCAAAACATGTGAACAAATTACCTTTTTTTAAAAATGTAAAACCCTAACCTCTCTGTGGAATTCAAGACTACCTGCCCAACATCTCCACTGAGAAGTCTAATAGGCTTCCGAAACATGACATGTTCAAAAAAGAACATTTGAGATCCCCCCCAAACGTTCTTCTCTCCTGGTTTTCTATTACACAGTAAACACCACTACCATCTACTTGGTTGCTCAAGCTCAAAGTCTGAGAATTATTCTCAATTCCTCTTTCTCCTACCTCCATGAATTTTTAAGCAAATCCTACCATTTCTGCCATCATGATAGAGCCCTAATATGACCACTTCTTACCATCTCTACTATTACTGCTTCAGTCCCAGTCACTGTCATCTTTAACTACTGCAATAATCTAAGAAGTGTTACTTAAAGTGAGACCCACAGACAAGAACTCTTTGTTCTAGTCCATGACAACATAAGAAACTTGCACCAAAATGAAAATCAACTACTTTGCTAAGCACAATATTTAGGTCAGCTAACATTTTTTTTCATTTTCTTTTTCTTTTCTTTTCCTTTTTTGAGACAGAGTCTTGCTCTGTAGCCCAGGCTGGAGTGCAGTGGCATGATCTTAGCTCACTACAGCCTCTGCCTCTGGGTTCCCACAATTCTCCTGCCTCAGCCTCCTGGGTAGTTGGGATTACAGGCACTCACCACCACACTTGGCTAATTTTCGTATTTTTAGTAGAGATGGGGTTTCGCCATGTTGGCCAGGCTGGTCTTAAACTTCTGACCTCAGGTGATCCTTCCACATCGGCTTCCTAAAATGCTAGGATTCTAGGCGTGAGCCACCACACCTGGCTTTTTTGGTTTTTTTTTTTTTTTTTAAAAAAAAAAAACAAAAAAACAGGATCTCGTTCTGTCACCCATGCTGGAGTGCAGTGGCATGATCATAGCTCACTGCAACCTTAAACTTCTAAACTCTAGCAATTATCCTCCCTCAGCCTCCCAAATGGCTGGAAATATAGGCAAGTGCCACCACACCTGGCTATTTTCTTATTTTTTGTAGAGATGGGATCTTGCTATGTTGCCCAGGTTAGTCTTGAACTCCTGGACTCAAACATCTTCCCATTTTGTTCTCCAAAAGTGCTTGGATTACAGGTATGATGAGCCACTGCTTCTCATACAAGCTTCATGCCTCTGTACCTTTATATATACTATTTCCTCTGTTTGGAATACCTGCGCAGTTTAGAAGAAATCAACCCTGCTGACACCTAGGTATCAGACTTCTAGTCTCCAAAACTGTGAGAAAATAAATTTCTATTTTTTAAGCCATCAGTCTGTGATACTTTATTATGGTAGCCCTAGCAATCTAGTACACTATGTATTAACTAACGTCTCCCCTGACTTGCTTTGAGTATTGTATCCTTATTTTCTTTTCCCACTAATATTTAATTTTTTAATTTTTCTTTTCTGTGTATGTTTATGCAGCCACCTTAAATCCTTTTTGGAATCCATGAATCATCCTTTCCAAAACAGGGAGAGATTAATGGTAATTTGCCGTTACTATCTCTTAATGAATCCTGCTGTGTCGTGATCAATACAGCTTCCTTTTCCAAGTGGTTATGCCAAATGACTAATGATCTATTCAAGAAAGTTGCCAGGGATCAATATCAGGTTGGAAAGGTAGAAAACATCTAAGAGGCTGGAGCAAAATATGAAGTTGGCATTAGTGCCAAGGACTTGAGGAATGACTTGAAACCTGGGCACTGCTTTTAGCAAAATCAACCAAGTTATATGCTTAAATGAGCATTTAGGATATGCCAAGCACACTGTTAAGTGGTTATTTCATTTAAATCTCATCACAATCCTATGATGTAGGTACAAATATCTCCCTTGTAGAGATGAAGGAATTGAGACACTGAAGAAGTTCAGCAGCTTTTCCAAGGTCACACAACTAGAATGTGATAGATCCTGCTTTGAAAACCAGCAATCTGACTCCAGAGCCCATGCTCTTGGCTGCTGGATTATACTACAGACAACAAATATACTGCACAATCAGTTCAGCTAAACAAACATTTATTGAGCAATTACCCTGTTCCAAACATTGCCAAGGACATTCTGATAATACAGAGATAAATGTAATATAATCCTGCCTTTAAAGAACTTTTGGTCCTGCTAGGGGGCCAATAGCCATAAAAATAAACAAACTGCAATATAGCTGTAAAAGAATAATGAAAAAACAAGTTCATGTTTTAGAAGTACTATAGTGGAGGAAATGATTTCTCTGTCATTGGTACAGTTTCCAAGGGAATCCATTACCTGCTGATCTGGGTTCTCAGGAAGAGCTGAGAAAGAGATTCCAAGCAGAGAGCATGAGATGTATAATCAGTGTGGTTGGTCTGAGGATCAATTAAATATTGTAGTCTGTTAATGATGGAGACAAAATGAGAGTCAGGAGACAGGGGAAAAAGACATATTGCTATGCTTCCCCTGGGTGTCTTTCATATTTTAGGTTTACCCAGTTTTCATAACTTTCCTCTCGTTCAGGCAGATGGCATGATTTACCTCACCTGGGGCTACAGCTAATTTCCTTCACTGGTTGATTTGATTCAGCTAATCTCATTGCTTGACTGGGTTCTGCATTCCTTTTGTATTTTTGTGTGTAGCATCAATTCTATGGCTATTTAATTGGCAGATATTAGCAAGTAATTGATAGTCAGTGAGATTGGGCAATCTTAGAGGTATGTACCTGGCACTATGGTAGCAGACACCAAGACATATCTTGCTCCATTTGAGTAATAAGTAACTAAACTGAGGATTGAAGGCTGAGCAGGTATTCCAAACAGAGGAAATAGTGTGTATAAAGGTACAGAGGCATGAAGCTTGTATGAGAAGAAGGAATTAATTTAACTGGAATGTAAAATATACCGAGTTAAGAATTAGTGAGAGGTCAGTGGCCAGATGAGCAAATATCCAAAAAGGAAGGTTATGCATTCCATACCAAGGAGTTTGGTTTTCATCTGTTCAGTAATTGGGAGTCACAGATAAGTTTTAAGAAACAGAGTAACATGATTTGAGCCTCATTTTAGAAATGGCCTCTGGCAGCATTGTGGAGGTGAATTCAAAGCAGAGAGATCATTTAAAAGACTACAGAAAAAGACAATTTGAAGGACAATTTGGCAACGTCCGTCAGTGTTAAAAATCTGCATGCTCAGCAATTTCACTTGGAAAAAATTATCCTACAGGTACACTTGCACATGTATAAAAGGCTACATACAAGGTTATTCAAAGCACACAAATGTTCATCAATAGTACATCCATAAAATGGAATATTTTAAAGCTCTGAGGAACCATTTTATGTATTCATATAAAATTATCTCCAAAAGCTATTGTGAAATTTTTAAAAATAAATAAATTGTAGAACAAAATGTAGTATGTGATACCATTTAAGTAAAAAGCAGAAACAAAAGCATTTAATGCTTTTAATATAATGCAGTACATGAAAGAACAACATATGCATAATACATCTCTGGAAGGAAATACTAGAAACTGACAATATTAATTGCCTACAGGGAGGTGAGCTGGATGGATGAGGGACAGGAGTTGGAACTGACATTTTACTAGAGCTTTTTAATTTGGAACCACATGAGTGTACTGCCTATTCCTAAATAAATTAATTAAATGTAAGTGTAAGTAGTAAAAATCCTAGTTAAGAGATAAAGAGGGACTCAATGAAAATCAAAATCACTGGAGGAGAAAAAGGGATAGATATATAAATGTTAAGGTTGGGCGCAGTGGCTCCTGCCTGTAATCCAAACATTTTGGGAGTCTAAAGCAGGAGGATCATTTGAGTCCAGGAGTTCAAGGCTGCAGTGAGCTATGATCTTGACACCACACTCAAGCCTGCGCGAGGGTGAGACACTGTCTCTGAAAAAAAAAAAAGAAAAGAAAGAAAACAAGAAGAATGTTAAGGAAATAAACAAAAGCATTCCATGACTCATTAAAGCATGTAAAGAGAGTATGTAAGAGAGAAGAGTTTATAAAACCTCCCAGATTTCTGACTTGGGAAACTGAGTGACTATATTGGTGTCACTGACGAAGATAATGAATGCAAGAAGAATAACATATTTAAAGAAAAGAAAACTACTACAATTTTGAACATGTTATATTTGAAGTGTTGTAGGACCACATGTTTATGGATCAGAAGAATACTGTTAAAATGTTCATAGTACCCAAAACATCTATAGATCCAATGAAATCCCTATCAAAATACCAATGACATTCTTCACAGAAATAGAAAAAGAAAAAAAATGTATATGGAAACACAAAAGATCCAGAATAGCCAAAGCTATCCTAAGCAAAAAGAACAAAACTGAAGGAATCACATTCCATGACTTCAAATTATACTATAGAGATATTGTAAGCAAAGCAGCATGGTACTGGCATAAAAACAAACACAAAGACAAATGGAACAGAATAGAGAATCCAGAAAAATATCCACACACCCTACAGAGTGAACTCATTTTCAACAAATGTGTCAAGAGCATACACTGGGGAAGGACAGTCTTCAATAAACGGGGCTGGGAAAACCGGATGTCCATATACATGAGAATGAAACTAGATTCCTATCTCTTGCCATATACAAAAATCAAATCAAATTGATTAAAGACTTAAATCTAAGACTTTGAACTATAAACCTGTTACAAGAAAATACTGGGGAAAATCTCCAGGACATTGGTCTGAGCAAAAATTTCTTGAGCAATACCCCACAAGCACAGGCAACCAAAGCAAAAATGAATAAATGGAATCATATCAAGCTAAAAAGTGTATGCTCAGCAAAGGATACAATCAACAAAGTGAAGGAAAACTCACAGAATGAGAGAAAAGATTTGCAAACTACCCATTTGACAAAGGATTAATAACCAGAATATATAAGGAGCTCAAACAATTTTATAGGACAAAAAAATATAATAATCAAATCCAAAAAAAATGGGCAAAAGATTTGAATAGACATTTCTCCAAAGAAGATACACAAATAGAAAACGGGTATATGAAAAGGTGCTCAACATCACTGATCATTAGAGAAATGCAAATCAAAATTGCAATGAGATATCATCTCACCCCAGTTAAAATGGCTTATATCTAAAAGGCAATAACAAATGCTGGAAAGGATAAGGAGAAAAGGGTACTCTTGTATACTGTTAGTGGGAATATAAATTAGTACAACAACTATGGAGAACAATTTAGTGGTTCCCCAAATGACTAAAATTGAGCTACCATATGATTCAGCAATCGCACTGCTGGGCATATACCTAAAAGAAAGGAAGTCAGTACATCAAAGAGATATCTGCACTCCTATGTTTGTTGCAGCACTGTTTACAATACCTATGATTTGGAAGCAATCTAAGTGTCTATCAACAGATGAATGGATAAAGAAATTTGGTACATATATACAATGGAGTACTATTCAGCCATAAAAAAGAAAGAGATATTGGCTAGGTGTGGTGGCTCATGCCTGTAATCCAAGCACTTTGGAGGCCAAGGCAGGCAGATCACCTGAGGTTGGGAGTTCAAGACCAGCCTGACCAATATGGTGAAACCCCATCTTTATTTAAAAAAAAAAGAAAAAGAAAGAAAGAAAGAGATACTGTCATTTGCAACTGATTGTGACAGGAGACAGAAAAATTCTTAGGGAGACAAGAATAGGTCCCTGGTGAAACCTGACCTTCAAGCCAAAGACAGCTTGAAGCCTGAAAACAAAGCTGCCATTTCCAGGTGGAGTCCATGACCAGAGTGAGAACCTCCTTGATGCCTTTTAGCCAATCAAATGGCGATTTTTCCAGGCCCACTCATGAACCAATCAGCATGTACCCAACCCCCCGATTCTGAGCCCATAAAAACCCCAGACTCAGCCTCACAGCAGGCTACCTTTCAGGCCCACTCTCACACAGAGGGCTACCAACTTTGGTTCCCCTCTCATTGACAAGAGTTTTCTGTCACTTAGTACAAATCTTCTTTTCCTTGCTCACTCTCTAATGTATGTGTACTTCTTTCCTTTTGGTTGCAGGACAAGAACCCAGAACCTACTGAACAGTGGGTGCAAAAAAAAAAAGCTGTAACACTCTCTTCTGCTCACTGAGCAATGGGGGAGAAAAAAACCACTGGGTATCACATGCCCGGTTCACTGAGCTGCCACTGGTGAAACCAAACAAGCTGTAAAATGCCCTGATTCACCAAGCTGTGGGTGGCAGGAAGAAACGAGAGCTGTACCACTTCCTGGGGATCCAAACTGTAAAGCTTCCTGGGGGCCCAGACCTTGGGATTCCCTGAGCAAACACGGTAACACCACTTGGGGCTCCATGGTTGCTGGCATCTCTGATTTTGGACAAAGCCACATCCCCTCATCCAGATGCCGGCATGCAAGGCAGAAGCCAGTGGCGGCACACCTGACCAGCACAAGGCTGAAGTGGGTGCAGGATTCAGGCTGGTAGTACAATCTGAGTGCAGCCTGCCAGGCTGATTGGGCAGAGCGAGCCCAGCAGGCCCCAGCAAAGCTCTGGCAGAGGTGCCACTAGCCACAGAGATTTCCAACTGGTGAAGCAGCACTGAAAGAATCCTGTGTCATAACAACGTGGTTGTAACTAGAGATCATTATGTTATGTTAAATTAGACAAACATTGCATGTTCTCACTTATTTGTGGGATCTAAAAATCAAAACAATTGAACTTGTGGATTTGGAGAATAGAAGGTTGGTTACCAGAGGCTGGGAAGGGTAGTGGAGGGTTGCAGAGAGGTGGCGATGGTTAATGGGTACAAAAAATAGAAAGAATAAATAATATCTAGAATCTGATAGCTCTACAGGATGACTATAGTCAATAATAACTTAATTGTACATTTTAAAAATAGAGTGTAACTAGATCGTTTGTAACTTAAAAGATAAATGCTTGAGGAAATGGATACCCCATTCTCCATGATGTACTTATTTCATATTGCATAACTGTACCAAAACATCTCATGTACCCCATAAATATATACACTTACTATGGACCCACAAAAAATAAAACAAATAAAATAAATAAATGTTTTTTAAAACCACATTGAAGCCAGGCACAGTGGCTCACACCTGTAACCACAGCACTTTGGGAGGCCGAGATGGGTGGATCACCCTAAGGTCAGGAGTTCAAGACCACCCTGGCCAACATGGTGAAAACCTGTCTGTACTAAAAATACAAAAATTAGCTGGGCATGGTGGTGAGCGCCTGTAATCCCAGCTACTCACAAGCGTGAGGCAAAAGGATCGCTTGGACCTGGGAGGCAGTGGTTGCAGTGAGCCAAGATTGCACCACTGTACTCCAGCCTGGGTGAAAAGAGCAAAACTCTGTCTCAAAACAAACAAACAAACAAAAAACATTGAGCAGCACTGTGACAATAGAAACAAAGGAAATAGAAAAGTAAAAATAGGGGAAGGAAGCAGAACTTAGGGGGCTCAAGAAATGACCCATTATATTTTTAACACTTCACGAACATAATAAAAGAAGGAACCGCTGAGCTAAGAATTTAGAAAACCCATCCTGCCATAGCCTCCTATTAAAAGTCAGGTAAATTAATTTTATATAAAAATGAGCATCATAAAAATGATCAAAGACAAATTCCACACATGTAAATTACTATAAGAAGAAACAAAACGGCTGGGTACAGTGGCTCATGCCTGTAATTCTAGCACTTTGGGAAGCTGAGGCAGGTGGATTGCTTGAGTCCAGGAGTTTGAGACCAGGCTGGCCAACATGGGGAAACTCATCTCTACAAAACAATACAAAAATTAACCAGGCGTGGTGGTGTGCACCTATAGTCCCAGTTACTTGGGGGGCTGAGGTAGGAGGATCGCTTGAATTGGAAGGTTGAGACTGCAGTGAGCCAAGATCACATCACTGCACTCCAGCCTGGGTGACAAAGTGAGACCCTGTCTCAAAAGAAAAGAAGTAGAACATCACACCCATAAATGTTGAAAACACACAAAACAGTTAAAAACCATAGTTTAGTATTTCAAAATGAGCTAAAATATTATAAGGTATGAAAAAACAATGGGTTAGAAAAGCTCATAAATGGGATGATAAAACTCTGGAGAGAATTACAAATAAAAAAATAAATCATTTCAGAAATGAAAACCAAACTAGAAAGAACACAAGAGTGAACAAAAATCAGATTGTGACGTTAGACAAATGAATGGAAAGGATAGAATTTTTTAAAATAAAAAAAAACTAACAATGAAATAAAAATGATTCCATAGAAAGTAACATGTAAGTGACAGCAAACAGAATCCATTATACCTGTAAGAAAGAATTACCAAAGAACATAACTGAAACAAGGGAACAGAAAAATAACAAAATCTATAATTTGAGAAAATTTTTTGAAATAAAAAAAGAAAAAAGATTTGAAATACATAATGAGGGGGCATAATACCTGAGAAAAAAATGACCCAGAATTTCTAGTATCAAGAAGTACTCTAGTAAAATTATTAGGTTGTTAAAAAAGATGGAAAAGACAGGGCACCTAAGGCAAAAAGAAAAAGTAACTCATATGGGGAAAAAATTCAGACTGTCATTAGATTTATCTTTTGGGGGTTGTTTAGAGACAGGGTCTTGCTCTGTCCCCCAGGCTGGAATGCTGTGGTGCAATCACGGCTCACTGTAGGTTCCCCATCTTGGGCTCAAGCAATCCTCACACCTTGGTCTCCCAAATCATTGAGATTACAGAATTCACTAGGAATGCTTTATGCCAAAGAAAATAAAGTAGCATGACTACAATATTCAAGGAAAGAAAATATGACCCAAGGACTTTATGCACATTCAAACTGACTTTCAAAAGTAAATGCCATAGTTAAACTATCATAAAAATGGAAGAACTCACAGAATTTGATCACATGAGCCTGTCCTGTGGAATCTACTACAGAATGAGCTTCAGATAACATAATGACTAGAGAAATATTGACATAACTGTTGGTCAACATTAAATGTGTATTTACTTGTAGAACTAAGATTAGATGAGAATTGTAAGAGCATAGTGTGTGCAAGGATTATATATGCATTAACACTGTTGATATAGTGCAATTGTGCTACACATCTATTTTTTAAAAGAGGGGAAAAAGAGGAACATAAACACAAAAATGATTTGTTTTCAGTAATTACATGACTGGTGGTAGTATTGGCATTATTTTTCCAAGACTGTTGTATGTATAATGTGTAATAAAACAAATGAGTAATTGTGAGAGATTATAATTATGTCATTCCCAATACTCCTGAGAACTAACATATTCTTTGTGGGGAAAGAAGATACAGATGCAAGGTAAAAGAGGTAAAAATCATGTAATCCAGAATTTAAATTGGAAGTGTCAGTATGAACTCATGAGGTATTTTATTATGTATGTATACACACCCACACAAACAGATATATATATATATATATATATATTATATTAGTTGGCTTTGGCTGCCATAATAAAATATCATAGACTGGGTGGCTTAAACAAGAGAAATTTATCTTAGGAGCCAGGTGTGGTGACCCACTCTTGTAATCCCACTTGGGAGGCCAAGGCAGGATGATCGCTTGAAGCCAGGAATTTGAGACCAGCCTGGGTAACATAGCAAGACCCTGTCTCTACAAAAATAAATTCACTTCTCACAGTTCTGGAGGATGACATCCAAGATTAAAGTGCTGTCAGGGTTGGTTTCTTGTGAGTCTTGTCTCCTTGGCTTCCAGAGGGTGCTTCCTCCTCTTTGTGTCCTCACATGGCCTCTTCTCTGCATGTGCAAGTAAAGAGAGAGAACTCTGATGTCTCTTCATCTTCTTATAAGTACATTAGCTCAATTAAATTAGAGTCCCACCCTTATGACCTCCTTAAAGGCCCTGTCTCCAAATATAGCCACATTGGGGGTTAGGGTTTCAGCATGTGAATTTTCTGGGGGCACAACTCAGTCCATAACATGTACATATGTATATGTGTGTGTGTGTGTGTATATATATGTATATATACATATATATGTGTGTGTGTGTGTGTGTGTGTGTGTGTGTGTGTGTGTGTGTGTATATATCTTAGTTCTGCCCATAAAAAATAGCTAGAAACAACAACTAGCCTAGTAGCATCCAGGTTGTAACCTTGAAGCACCATGTTCCACTAAAAGAAAGCAGTATTTCTTAGAGAAATACTAACTTTAGTTCTGGGCAGGAAATATCTAATAGGAGCCCAGAACATCTTGTCAGACTCAATAGCCATAAAGCTATCAAAGACTACTATGGTGTAGCAAAATGACTCAGAAGCCAACTTGAAGAGGCTCCCTTGGCCATAGATGGGTATCTGTGAATTATAACTGTGTGGATGAAAGCACATGAAGTATACTTAAATCCATTAGTTCATCGCAATACTAAAACAAAAATGATGATAGGAAACTACTGATTGTTCTGAAAACTGGTAAAGATAGGAAAAGGATTGAGTACGGTATTTACTCTGCTTTCCTGTACCCACTTTGCCACAGAGCAGCCAAGCTAAGATTAGAGAAAATACTTTACTGAAGTGTTCCAGCAAATAAGAAGAAATAATTGATTTAGAGATTATAGTTTTGAAATTCCTAAAGAATTAAATTCATAGGCATTGAGTTTCAAAGTCAGCTAGCATCAAGAAAGACAGCCAGACATTATGCATCGCCTGAATCACAGTAAGATTATAGAATCAGTGTACTGAAAGTATAGAAGTTTGAAGAATGTGTTAAAATATTATGAGGCTGGCATGGTGGCTCAGAATTAAATTCATAGGCATTGAGTATCAAAGTCAGCTAGCATCAAAAACACAGCTAGATATTATGTGTCTTCTGAATCACAATAAGATTATAAATTCAATGTACTGAAAGTATAGAAGGCTGAAGAATGTGTTAAAATATTATGAGGCTGGGCATGGTGGCTCACACTTGTAATCCCAGCACTTTAGGAAGTTGGGGTGGGCAGATCACCTCTGTCCAGAAGTTCAAGACCAGCCTGTCCAACATGGCAAAATCCTGTCCCTATTAAAAATACAAAAATTAGGCAGGCATGGTGGCACAAACGTGTAATTGCAGTTACTTGTGAGGTTAAGGACCAGAATCAGTTGAACCCAGGAGGCAGAGGTTGTAGTGAGCCAAGATTGCATCAGTGCACTTCAGCCTGGGTGACAGAGCGACTCTGTCTCAAAAAAAAATAAATAGGCTGGGCTCAGTGGCTCACACCTGTAATTCCAGCACTTTGGGAGGCCAAGGCAGGTGGATCACTTGAGGTCAGGAGTTTGAGACCAGCCTGGCCAATATGGTGAAATCCCGTTTCTACCAAAAATACAAAAATTTGCTGAGTGTGGTGGCACATCCCTGTAATCCCAGCTACTTGGTAGGCTGAGACATGAGAATCGCTAGAACCTGGGTTCTAGCGGTGAGCTGAGATCGTGCCACTACACTCCAGCCTGGGCAACAATGCAAGACTCCGTCTCAAAAATAAATAAATAAATACAATATTATGAAGATAAAATCTGTAAAATCAAAACTGTGAGAAACAATAAATCAAATGATTCAATTTCCTCAACAAATAAAATATGAGGGAAAACAAAAAAAGAAGATGAAGGAGGCAGAGCCCTCATGGCATAATCACTTCCCCCACGTCTCCACCTCTTAATATATCACATTGGTGATTAAGTTTCCACACATGAATTTTAGGGGGTGACATTGTTTGGCTGTGTCCCCACCCAAACCTCAACTTGAATTGTATCTCCTAGAATTCCCACATGTTGTGGGAGGGACCAAGGGACCCAGGGGGAGGTAATTGAATCATGAGGACTGGTCTTTCCTGTGCTATTCTTGTGATAGTGAATAAGTCTCATGAAGTCTGATGGGTTTATCAAGGGTTTCTCCTTTTTCTTCTTCTTCATTTTCTCTTGCCACTGCCATGTATGAAGTGCCTTTAACCTCCCACCATGATTCTGAGGCTTCCCCAGCCATATGGAACTTTAAGCCCAATTAAACCTCCTTTTCTTCCCAGTCTCAAGTGTGTCTTTATCAGCAGCATGAAAATGGACTAATACAGGGGACACCAACATTCAAACCACAACAGTAGGAAGGAGTTTGTGATTCCACTGAGGTACACGGAAGGCACCTGGACTGGCTGCCAAATTCCATATCTTGGCCTACGTAAGAGTCACAAGAATGTTCAACTTGTAATAATTCATTAATGTATACATTGAATACAGTTTTCTGTCTGTAATATGTTGGGCAATAAAAATGATTTAAAATAAAAATAAATGTTTCAATGTAAATCACATTATGCTGTTCCTGTGTCTGAAACTTTCCAATGGCTTTCCATCACAATCTGAACAAAATCAAAATTCCTTCCTTCCAATGTCATATTCTTCCATTCCCTGCTTTTTTTTTTTTTTTTATAGAAGCAGGGTCTCACTGTGTTGCCCAGGCTGGTCTTACACTCCTGGTGATGGCAGCAGCGACCCATCTAAAGTGGCTGCTGTGAGAACATCTCTGCAGCAGGAGAGGCATGACCAGGGCTACACACTGCAAAGAACTGGCAGGTGCCAGGAACAGACAAGAGCCCTGCCCCCTACCAAGTCGGCAGGACAGGAGCCCCTCACTCCTGGGTGCAGCTGTGGCTGCCCAGTGATGGCTCCAGGCCCAAGTATCCCTGCACTCAAGGGCTCAGGAAATCCCCCTGTCACAACAGACTCAGAAGTGCCTGCTCCTGCTCTCTGGTCTCTCCCCACTGCCTGCACCTGCTCCAGGACACAGTAAAGTTGTGACTGAGCCTGGGTGCTGTCACAACCCGGCTGGATGTGCACACACTCAAGGCAGTGCTGACACACCAGCCACCTGCCACCTCAGTCCCCTCTTAACTATGGGCACTGACAAGCTCAGGAAGGAGGTTGAGTGGGGGCTGAAGGCAGCTCAGCATGGGCCTGCAAGCACCCCCAGGCATGAACAGCCTGGGCACAGTGGATGACATGTTGATGGCAGCAGAAGGTAGACAGGCTCCTAAGCAGAAAGGAGCGGGCCCTCAGTGAAACCCCACCTTCAAGCCAGGATCAGTCTGATGCCTGGAGACTGGGCTGCCAGTTCTGGGTGGAGTCTGTGGCCCAGAGTGAGAATGTGTGGTGCTTTTTCTGGGCCTGCCCATGGCCCCCACCACAGACCAATCAGCAGGCACTTCCTCCTTTCAGAGCCCATAAAAACCCCAGACTCTTCCAGATTTAAACAGACCTTGGGACTACCAGCTGAGGGAAGGAGTTATGGGTCTCCTCAACTAATCGGGACAACAAACCTGCAGAAAGGAGCTACCCACCATGGGTCTCCTCTCTGCTGAGAGCCAGACACTTATCAGGACAACTTGCCTATAGAAAGGAGCTACCCACCGTGGGCCTCCTCTCCACTCAGAGCTGGACACTCATCAGGACAACCTGCCTGTGGAAAGGATCTACCCACCTTGGTGTCTTGAGAGCTGTTCTGTCACTCTATGAAGCTCCTCTCCACCTTGCCCACCCTCTAGTTATCCACATACCTCATTCTTCCTGGACATGGGACAAGAACTCTCTGAACCAGTCAAATGGCAGGACTGAAAGAGTTGTAACACAAACAGGGCTGAAACACGCACCCTCATTTGCCAACCTCATTTGTTGCAGGTGACAAGAAGGAGAGAAAAGCTACAGCCCTTCAGGGAGCTCAGACTTAGGGGCTCCCCAAGCCAGGACTGTGACATCATCTTTGGGGTTCTAGAGTTCCTGGCATCTCCAAGCTTCTGAGCACCACCACATTCCCCTCATTCAGATATGGTGCCTGCAGTGGAAATTGCATGCAGTACATCTGGTCCAGCCGCAGCCTCACACAGAGTCAGCACCGTGTCAGCACCTGGAACTGCCTGCCCCACCACAGCAGACAGCTTGCTTGTCTATGTGCAATTGCTGGGCCCCATGCTCACTCACTCACACACCCCTGGCTGCTCCATGCCTGGCTCACCCTTGGCAGATGTGGGATCCGGGCCAATAGCACAAGTCAAGCACAGACTGCCAGGCCAAGTGGGCCAAAAGAGCCCAGTGGGCATGAGTAATACTCAGGCAGAAGACACTGCCAGCCACAGAGGTTTCCAGCTGGCAAAGTGGCACCCCAAGGATCCCATGACACTGGCCTGAAGCAATCCTCCTGCCTCAGCCTCCCAAAGTGCTGGGATTACCAGCATGAGGACTGTACCTGGTCATTCTTTACCTTTTTAAAGGTAGTGTAGTCACATTAGCTTCCTTTCTGTTTCTTGAGTAGACTAACTTTATTTTACATTAACTCTTCCCTCTTTCTGGGGACTTCACATTGTTTCTTTTGTTTAGAGCAATTTTACCCCACATCTTATATGAAGAGGGCTTCTGTGATCTCTTGAATCAATTCTCTATTATATCTTCCTATTTTATATTTTTTCCTAGTACTTATCATTATCCGAAATTACCTTCCTTAATTATTTACTTTTTCTGTCTTCCACTAAAACAAAAGTGTTATGAGAGCAAGGACTTGTCTGATCTATTCACTGTTGTAACCCCTGCTCCTAGAACAATGCCTGGCACACAAGAAGTACTCTTCTTATACTACATACTCTTTTTGAGTAATTTAATTTACTCAGAAAGAGTGTATAGTATAACAAGAGAAAAGAACCAAGAACAGACAATAGAAAATGCCTACATTTAAGGGACAGGTAGATAAAGAGAAGGAAGCTAAAAAACCATCTGAACCAAGAAAAAGAGATGACCCAGGAGCCAGAGAGTAAATTGATGATTCCTTATATTACTTATTAATTAATAATGAACTTGACCCTTGGACCTTGTATTAGTCCATTCTCACACTGCTATTAAAAAAAAAATACCTGAGACTGGGTAATTTACATTTTTAAATAAATTTTTTTGTTTTTCTGAGACAGGGTCTCACTCTTTCAACCAGGCTAGAGTGCAGTGCCATAATCTCAGCTCACCACAACCTCCACCTCCCAGGTTCAAGTGATTCTCCTGCCACAGCCTCCTGAGTAGCTGGGATTACAGGTGCCTGCCACCATGCAGGCTAATTTGTTTTGTATTTTTTAGTAGAGACAGGGTTTCACCATGTTGGCCAGGCTGGCCTCAAACTCCCAACCTCAAGTGATCCACCCACCTTGGCCTCCCAAAGTGCTGGAATTACAAGCATGAGCCACCACGCCCAGCCTGAAAAATAAGTTTAATTGGCTCATAGTCCTTCAGGCTGTACAGGAAGCATAGCAGCTTCTACTCCTGCGAAGGCCTTAGGAAGATTACAATCAGGGTGCAAGGTAAAGGGGAAATAATCATGTCTTAAATGGATGGAGCATAAAGAGAAGAGGGAGGTGCTACACACTTTTAAATGACCAGATATCACAAGAACTCACTATCTTGATGACAGGTCCAAGGGGAATAGTGTTAAACCACGAGAAACTGTCTCCATGATTCAATCACCTTCCACCAGGCCTGACCTCCAACTTTGGGGATTACAATTGAACATGAGATTTGGCTGGCGACACAGAAACAACCATATCAGGCCTGATGTTTGATATTCCTCCTATGCTACTGGACTTCCCCTTCCCCAGTTACCTCTTGAACCAAGAGGTTTCCAGCTGTCCTGGAAAAGCTGATTCAGCCCATCCCCCTGAGGACCCACCTTTGGGTCAATCCTTAGGACAAAGTTGACAGCAACAGAAAAATTCTTTATAAGAAAACCTATGGTCGTTGTGAAATGCACCTGACTCATCTCAAAAAAAGAAAAACTGACTTAAAGTAGAGGACCAGCTTCAGAAAAGCTGGATCAGGTAGCAGAATTTTCAGTAATGCTAGCAATCACCTTGGATTAACAACCTAATCTCTCCCCTGGTTTTCTGATAAGACTGATATTCTTGCCAAATCAAGAACCAACTGCCATTCACAATTGCTACAAAGAGAATCAAATACCTAGGAATACAACTAACAAGGAACGTAAAGGAACTCTTCAAGGACAACTACAAACTGCTGCTCAATGAAATAAGAGAGGACACAAACAGATGGAGAAACATTCCATGTTCATGGCTAGGAAGAATTAATATCTTGAAAATGGCCATACTGCCCAAAGTAATTTACAGATTCAACGCTATCCCTATCAAGCTAGCAATGACCTTCTTCACAGAACTGGAAAAAACCACCTTAAACTTCATATGGAACCAAAAGAGAGCCCGCATAGCCAAGTCAATTCTAAGCAAAAAGAACAAAGCTGGAGGCATCACCCTACCGGACTTCAAACTATACTACAAAGCTACAGTAATCAAAACAGCATGGTACTGGTACCAAAACAGAGATATAGACCAATGGAACAGAACAGAGAGGCCTCCGAGGCAACACAACACATCTACAACCATCCGATCTTTGACAAACCTGACAAAAACAAGCAATGGGGAAAGGAGTCCCTGTTTAATAAATGGTGTTGGGAAAACTGTCTAGCCATGTGCAGAAAGCAGAAACTGGACCATTTCCTGACACCTTACACTAAAATTAACTCCAGATGGATTAAAGACTTAAACATAAGACCTAACACCATAAAAACCCTAGAAGAAAATCTAGGCAAAACCATTCAGGACATAGGCGTAGGCAAGGACTTCATGACCAAAACACCAAAAGCATTGGCAACAAAAGCCAAAATAGACAAATGGGACCTAATCAAACTCCAC
>PVKV010035017.1:0-17062 GCA_004027835.1 Alouatta palliata
AGACCATCCTGGTCAACATGGTGAAACCCCGTCTCTACTAAAAATACAAAAATTAGCTGGGCATGGTGGCACGTGCCTGTAGTCCCAGCTACTCGGGAGGCTGAGGCAGGAGAATTGCTTGAACCCAGGAGGCGGAGGTTGCGGTGAGCCGAGATCACACCATTGCACTCCAGCCTGGGTAACAAGAGCGAAACTCCGTCTCAAAAAAAAAAAAAAAAAAAAAAAAAAAAAGAGCCAAGGCCCCACACACACACACAAGTGACTAAGTTCTGGAAAGAATAAAAAGAGGAATTTGTTTTGCTTTGAAGAGGGAGGAGGGAAGGAAGGAAGGGAATGGGCAAGAAAATGAGGGAAAAGAGGAAGAAATGAGAAAGAAAAAAGAGGAGGCGGGAAAGAAGCTAGGGCAATATGTAATTGTGGGGAGGTGATGGGCTTTTGAAAAGGAGGAGAACTATTATTAAGCAATCTAAAGATACTGTCTTCTTGCCAGGAAGAACTGAGTTTCTCATTTGAGTCTATATCATGCTTTATAAAAACAAGATACTGAGATGATTCGTAATGATTCATAATGTGAATTAATTTAGCAGAAGAAAAGCCAACTGTGACAGTGAGAATATAAGCTTCTAGAAACTTGCAGAAATCTTGGAGTGAGCTTTAGGCAAAGCAGAAATGGGACTTCCAGATCATCTGATTTAGCACTCCTGGAATGAAAGACTCCAGCTGCCGTCTAGATGTCACTTGCTTGAGCAACAGAGGAGGAAACTGGGGTCCAGCGTGCTAAGGAAGTCGTCCAAGGTCACATAACCAGTCGGTGGTGAGATTTAGGCTAGTGTGATTTGCAAAGTCCTCTTGGATGGGAGTAGTCAGGGGTCTTCAAAGCACAGGTTCTGGAGTCAGACAGCATATTTTCAAATGCTGGCCCTGTCACTGACTAGCCACGTGACCTTGGACACATTATACCTTTCTGTCGTTCCATTTCTTCATCACCAAAATAAGAAAAAATATATTATCACATATTATTGAAAGAATAAATGAGTTAATACATCTCAATAACAAGTCTACAATCTCTTATTCGCAATTCTGAAACCCAAAAACTCTGAAGACCAAAAATTTTCTCATAAGTTTTAGCAAATTATTTGCTGGCAACACCTGACCTGAAGCTATCTGTCATCTTTGTTCCATTTGATGATATGCAGCAATATTAACATGCTTAATTGCAGGTGCTGCCTCAGACACTGCAGAGGGAGTTATACAATATATAGTAAAATTAATATATTTACTCTCTAAAATCTGACAAAATTCTTATTTCCAAAGCACATATGGCCTCAAGGCTTTCAGATAAAGAATTGTGAACCTTCCCTTAGAACAATATCTGCCATCCATTTTACCTATTTCTAGGGTAAAAGATAAATTGCCCATGCTCAATGCAGCCTGGAGGGCTCATGCAATGCTACCAATCCCAAAGCCTATTTTGTAGAGAGGATGAGTTAAGAGAGAGAACTGATGCAAAGCTCAACACAGCCAGTCACAGCTCTTTTTCTGCTGCTCGTATAAACATGGTATTCTGGCTAGAAAGTAGTCTAAGCCTCTAGAAGTAATCTAAAGCACTCAGTACTGGGCATCAATATGTATAACATACATAAAAATCAGACAACAAGCACTCTTGTAGCACCTACTGTATGCTCAGCACTGTACGCTTACCATGGAAATGAGGAAGACAAGCATGCAGTTAGAAAACAAAGAACATTGTACACAATAATATGCTAAATTGCAGTGGCATAGGCTAGATGCTGAGATCAAAAAGAAGGAATGCTTTACAGAAGAGGGAGGATTAGCTGAAGGCAATTTATTATTAGTTTTATGATCTTGGGAAACATACTTGGTCTCTCTCAGCCTCAGTGTTCACAGCTGTAAAAGAGGGTTGTTGTGAGTGTAATATTTTATGTACAGTGCCAGATACATAAGTAGTGAATAAATATTAGTTTTCCCTGTCAGCTGGCTCTTGAAGAAAGGTAAAGGCTCATGAGTGACAATAAACATGAATTGTGTGTCTTTACTAGAGTACAAACTATGTGTTGAGAGAAATATGGGCAATCAGCCTGGCAAATGGTGAGGCTGATTTCCCATGATGGAGTGGCACATGGATGGACAGAGATATTTTAGAAAGTCTTGCCTTGAAGTGATGAGAAATAGGTAACTATGGATGATTTTTTTTTCTATTTGTGCATTATGATTTTTTTTCTATTGTACTTGAGGTTCTGGGGTACATGTGCAGACCATGCAGGACTGTTGCATAGGTACACACATGGCAATGTGGTTTGCTGCTTCCATCCCCCCCGTCACCTACATCTGGCATTTCTCCCCATGTTATCCTTCTCCGACCTCCCCACCCTCCCCATCCTTTCCTTGGCCCCCACAACAGACCCCAGTGTGTGATGTTCCCCTCCCTGTGTCCATGTGTTCTCATTGTTCAACACCCGTCTATGAGTGAGAACATGTGGCATTTGATTTTCTGTTCTTGTGTCAGTTCGCTAAGAATGATGGTTTCCAGATTCATCCATGTCCCTACAGAGGACACAAACTCATCGTTTTTTATGGCCGCATAGTATCCCATGGTGTATATGTGCCACATTTTCCCTGTCCAGTCTATCATCGATGGGCATTTGGGTTGGTTCCAGGTCTTTGCTATTGTAAACTGTGCTGCAATGAACATTCGTGTGCATGTGTCCTTATAATAGAGTGATTTATAATCCTTTGGGTATATACCCAGTAATGGGATTGCTGGGTCAAATGGGATTTCTATTTCTAGGTCCTTGAGGAAGCGCCACACTGTCTTCCACAATGGTTGAAATAGTTCACACTCCCACCAACAGTGTAAAAGTGTTCCTATTTCTCCACATCCTCTCCAGCATCTGTCTCCAGATTTTTTAATGATTGCTATTCTAACTGGCGTGAGGTGGTATCTCAATGTGGTTTTGATTTGCATTTCTCTAATAATCAGTGATGATGAATATTTTTTCATATGTTTGTTGGCCTCATATATGTCTTCTTTTGAAAAGTGTCTGTTCATATCCTTCTCCCACTTTTGGATGGGTTTGTTTTCTTCGTGTAAATCTGTTTTAGTTTTTTGTAGATTCTGGATATTAGCCCTTGGTCAGATGGGTAGATTGCAAACATTTTTTCCATTCTGCTGGGTGCCAGTTCACTCTAATCATTGTTTCTTTTGCTGTACAGAAGCTCTGGAGTTTAATTAGGTCCCATTTGTCTATTTTGGCTTTTGTTGCCAATGCTTTTGGTGTTTCAGTCATTATGACCTTGCCTATGCCTATGTCCTGAATGGTTTTGCCTAGGTTTTCTACTAGGGTTTTGATGGTGTTACATCTTATGTTTAAGTCTTTAATCCATCTGGAGTTAATTTTAGTGTAAGGTGTCAGGAAGGGATCCAGTTTCTGCTTTCTGCACACTGCTAGCCAGTTTTCCCAACACCTTTTTAAATAGGGAATCCTTTCCTCATTGCTTGTTTTTGTCAGGTTTGTCAAAGATCAGATGGTTGTAGATGTGTGGCATTGCCTCCAAGGTCTCTGTTCTGTTCCATTGGTCTATATCTCTACCAATGACCTTCTTCACAGAGCTGGAAAAAACCACCTTAAACTCCATATGAAACCAAAAGAGAGCCGGCATAGCCAAGACAATCCTAAGCAAAAAGAACAAAGCTGGAGGCATCATGCTATCTGATTTCAAACTATACTACAAAGCTACAGTAATGAAAACAGGATGATTTTAAAGAAAAGAATAACCTAAGAGCAATGCTGAAAATTACTTTCTAGAATGTGGAGGATCAGGAGGGAACCAGGAGCCAGCTAAGTGTCTATACTAGCAATTCAACGGAGCACCGGGCCTTTTGTTGGTGGGGTGGGTGAGTAGACAGGACATCCTTTTTTTTTTTTTTTTTTTTTTTTGAGATGGAGTCTCACTCTGTCACCCCGGCTGGAGTGCAATGGTGTGATATCAGCTCACTGCAACCTCCACCTCCCAGATTCAAGCAATTCTCCTGCCTCACCCTCCCGAGTAGCTGGGACCACAGGCACCCACCATCAGGCCTGGCTAACTATTATATTTTGTAGAGACAGAGTTTCACCATGTTGGCCAGGATAGTCTGGAACTCCTGATCTCAGGTGATCCTCCCATCTTGGCGTCCCACAGTGCTGGGATTACAGGTATGAGCCACCACACCTGACCAGACATGACATCTTTAGACTAGAGAAAACAACAAACAACTCCTTGTGTGTAGCATAGCCATTTACCATCCTAATAACATTTGTTTCATTGCAACCTGATAGGTAAGCATTTTGGACAAATGAAAGCTCAAAATTCTTAACCTCATTCTTAAAAAGAGACTTACATACATGCATAGACTCGGTCAGGCTGAGTAGTGTGGCACATGAAAAACAGGGCATTTTCTAAACATAGCACCAATTCTTTTGGCAGTTCAGAATAGCAAGGGCTAGGTGGTAGCCCAAAGTTTCAGGTGTCAGACACCAAATCTGTCCTCTTTCATTTTTTCCCAAGTTGAGACCTCTGCCCTCTTAAGATAATCAAGGTCAAGGCATCTTTCTGCAACTATGTACAACTTTTCCTTGTCCTGCTCTGTTACTCCGTCCTGTTCAGAGTACACTTCTGGGTTGCAGGGACACAGTGACTGTCATGTAATGTGGAGATTTACCTCAGCCAGTGGACTAACATGAGAAACCTGTTCCTAGACCATGGCTCCTAGACAGGCAACAACACAGGCAAGATGCACAAACCATGTTTTATTTGTGTGAATGAAATACAAAGTTAATGAAAACTCAGTGTTTTGGAAAGTTGGGTGATTTTTCCTGTCTTTATGTAATATAAATGGCTTATTATGCATTCTTCAAGTCTTCAAGTCTCCTTAATGATAAAAGGCTGTTTGATGCAGCTATAAAACGGACATAACACTTAGCAGGTATTTTAAAAATACATGTTAATTGACCTTGTCCCACTTGTGCAGTAAAGCAAATGTGTCTTTCTTTGTGCATCCTGGTTATAGACGGCCTTAGTTTAAAAGAAACCAATCAACCCACCCCTACCACCCACCTCAGGCCACAAAATACTTTTGAATGAGGTAGAAGAATGTCAAAGGTCAAATACTGACTGGGAACGGTAACTTTAAAAAAAATGATTGGAATACCTGGACTAGATTGTTTTCTAAAAAGGAGTTGAAATTTATTCTGTAAGAACTGTGCTTAAGTAGGTATGTTCTGTGTGCCCCTAGATTTGCTGATGACAACCTCCTTTAGGAAGACAGATGAATGTGAAATGCCTCACTCATCAAAATTACAGTGAAATAGAATATTTTTGCCTGTTCTTTTTTTTTTTTTGCCACCAGAAACCCCTTTTACTTGCTCAGTTTGAAATTTTATCTAATCAATAATTTGCTTCATCTACTTTAAGCTTAATTTTCTTTCAAAATTGTCTCAGATGTTAATACCCAGAATAAATTTCAGTAATTGCATTAAGTTCATACTTTTACTTCTTGCAATACCATAGGAGTAAAAAATAAAAATAATTTTTAAAAAGTTTTACTTCAGCTGGGCTCTAAACAAAATCCCAACTCTCCCCAGCTGCTCCTTCAAACCTTTATTATTGACAAGACACCTAACTCTGCCCCTAACCATGTCCACCCATCTTCCTTCCCTGAGCCTCAAAACACGGATTTACTATTTTTTCAGATGGGTCATCTCAAGTGACTTCGATTTTCCTGTCACCCAGCCAGCCACCAAATCTGTCCTCTTTCATTTTCTCCCAAATTGAAGGAAGAAGGTCCCCGAAGAAAATCTTTCCATAACTGCTATTACTCATTTCAGCATATCCAATAACTTAATCAACTTGCATTCTGCTGTCCTCTATCTTCAACCTCTCCCTCAACTGGCTATCTACTCAAATTTTTCTTTAATCTCCATATACAGCCCTCTTTACATTCCTAGATGAGTAATCTAGTTTTATTCTCTAGCTTTATAGAACAGTAAAATTAAGCAAGTAAAAAGAATAACCAATAAAGGGTTGCCTTTTTTTTAAAGTAAAGACATAATGTAACAAACTATCTTCCCAAATAACTATTATTTCATAAAAGAACTTAGGTTTGTTTGTTTGTTTGTTTGTTTGTTTTTAAGAAAAGAGCATACTTTCAGATTAATGGTCTCTAATAATCAATTTATCTTTTTTAAACAAGACTATTATCATTATTTTTACTACTTGAATGTCGAATAATTTTTGTCAAGAATTGACAGTATTTGGGAGCTGATGATCCACTCTATTTAGCCCACTGAAAACTGGCTCTTCCTAACTCCAGAAGCTGTTCTTACAGAAACTCATTAATGACTCTAATTATCAAAACCAAAAGATACTCTTCAGCCCTTCCTCAGCCTCTCTCCAGCATGCTTCTGGATCACTTTCTTATAGCAGTTATCACTATATGTTGGGTTTCCCATACTTCCGGTTGTTTCTGTCTCCTTTGCACCTTGCCCACCCACTAAATACAGTAGGCCCTACGATTCCATCTCTGAACTTCTTTTCTTGCTTTATTCTTTCTTTAAAGCTTAATCCATACATGTCTAAACACTGGTGAATTCCTAAATCAATTTCTAGCCCAGTTCTTTTTGTTGAGCACCATATCCATATCCGCGGTTGCCTCTGGACATCTTTACTATCTCACAGACAGAACAACACACATTCAAAGTGTTAGTGATCTCCTCATTCCATACAATGTACTTTTTTTTTGTCCTGTCTTATCAAATAAAAGCACTAACCACCCAAACTGACTTTGAATCTTTACTCTTCCTTGTTTTCTCATCCAATTAGCAACCAAATCTCAGTTTATAAATATTTCTCAAATTCATCTCTTTTTCATATTCTCACTGCCTTAGCTGAAGCCCCATAATCTCTCAACTGTACTACTATAAAGACCTCTTGAGGTTTTTACACAGAAGCAAGGCACAATATTTTACATAAGCAATTTTCTGAGAATTAAGATCCTCAGATCTAAGGAAGGTCAAGAACTATGGTCCCTGCACACTTAATAAGAACCAGGTGAAAATTTAAAAAACAAAAAATCAAAAAACAAAACAAACAAAAACCTGGTCCTACATTTTCCCCTCCCATTCACTTTCAAATTGTCTCAAGTTAAAATAAAGCATAGGATTTCTGGGAGTAATATTTGGAAAGTTGCACAAGGGAAGTATTTGTAGTACCAGTGATGCTATTCTTAAGATTGGTGCTGGTCACATAGCTGTTTAGTAGTGAAAACTGAGAGCTAAACACTTCAAATATGTGCCGTTTTAATATACACAGCATACTTAAATGCAAAATAATGCCACAGAATTTTAGGCAGAATAGTCTCCCTAGCATGACAATTCTTGATCTGCCCTTACCGAAGGGCAGCCTTACCTCCTGTCACATTCCCAATTCACCAAGCAATCAGGAATTCAATTTGTAGCTACCAGTTCTCTCATAATTCCCCCACCTTCAGATACTATTCATCTTCCCTGGTACTCATCTTTTAGCCTCATCTTAAGAATTCTCCTCTTGATTTGACTTTTACCTTCCTTCTCTTCTGGATACTTCATTTCCCTTTCTAGAGCTCTCTGCATATTTGTATAATTTTCTTGGGAAACAGAAGTGGACACTTAACAGCTTTCTTTAAAAAATAAATTTGAAAGTGAAAATGGCCGTACTGCCCAAAGTAATTTATAGATTCAATGCTATTCCCATCAAGCTCACAGAATTGGAAACTACTACTTTGAACTTCATATGGAACCAAAAAAGAGCCCATGTAGCCAAGACAATCGTAAGCAAAAAGAACAATGCTAGACGCATCACACTACCTGACTTCAAACTATACTACAAGGCTACAGTAACCAAAACAGCATGATACTGGGACCAAAACAGATATATAGACCAATGGAACAGAATAGAGGCCTCAGAAATAATACCACACTTTACAACCATCTGATCTTTGACAAATCTGATAAAAACAAGCAATGGGGAAAGGATACCCTATTTAATAAATGGTGTTGGGAAAACTGGCTAGCCAAATGCAGAAAATTGAAACTGGACCTCTTCCTCACACTTTATAAAAAATTAACTCAAGGTGGATTAAAGATGTAAACATAAAACCTAAAACCATAAAAACTCTAGAAGAAAACCTAGGCAATACCATTCAGGATTTAGGCATGAGCAATGACTTCATGACTAAAACACCAAAAGCAATTGCAACAAAAGCCAATATTGACAAATGGGATCTAATTAAAGAGCTTCTGCTCAGCAAAAGAAACTATCATCAGAGTGAACAGGCAACCTACAGAATGGAATAAAATTTTTGCAATCTATCCATCTGACACAGGGCTCACATCTAGAATCTAAAAGAAACATAAACAAATTTACAAAAAACAAAACAAACAAACAAAAAACAACCCCATTAAAAAGTGGGCAAAGGATAGGAACAGACACTTCTCAAAAGAAGACATTTATAAGGCCAATAAACATATGTAAAAAAGCTCATCATCACTGGTCATTAGAGAAATGCAAATCAAAACCACAATAAGATACTATCTCATGCCAGTCAGAATGGCAATCATTAAAAAGTCAGGAAACAACAGATGCTGGAGAGGATGTGGAGAAATAGGAATGCTTTTACACTGTTGGTGGGAGTGCAAATTAGTTCAACCTTTGTGGAAGGCAGTGTGGCAATCCCTAAAGGATCTAGAACTAGAAATACCATTTGACCCAGCAATCCCATTACTGGGTGTATACCTAAAGGATCATAAATCATTCTACTATAAAGACACTTGCAAACATATGTTTATTACAGCACTGTTCACAATAGCAAAGACTTGGAACCAACTCAAATGCCCATCAATGTTAGACTGGATAAAGAAAATGTGGCACACACACACCATGAATTACTATGTAACTATAAAAAAGAATGAGTTCATGTCCTTTGCAGAAACATGGATGAAGCTGGAAACCATCATCCTCAGCAAACTAACACAGGAACAGAAAACCAAACACTGCAGGTCCTCACTCATAAGTGAGAGCTGAACAATGAGAACACGTGGGCACAGGGAGGGGAACATCACACACCAGAGCCTGTCAGGGGTGGGGGGTAAGGGGAGGGATAGCATTGGGAGAAATACCTAATGTAGGCCAAGTACAGTGGCTCATGCCTGTAATCCCAGCATTTTGGGAGGCCAAGGCAGGTGGATCATGAGGTCAGGAGTTCAAGACCAGCTTGGCCAACATGGTGAAACCCCTTCTCTACTAAAAATACAAAATGAGCTGGGTGTGGTGGCAGGTACCTGTAATCCCGGCTACTTGGGAGGCTGAGGCAGGAGAATTGCTTGAACCCAAGAGGCAGAGGTTGCGGTGAGCTGAGATTGTGCTGCCGTACTCCAGCAAAAGACTCCATCTCAAGACAAAAAAGAAATACCTAATGCAGATGACGGACTGATGGGTGCAGCAAACCACCATGGCATATATGTACCAAACCTGCATGTTCTGCACATGCATCCCAGAACTTAAAGTATAGTTAAAAAAAATAAATATTTAGGGGGCTATGTTTTTTATAAGCAATGATTTGCATATGCATTCAAGAATTGTTCACTGCTACCGGAGTTCTGAGTTGTCACTCCAGGTTCATGTTTAAGGATTTTAAAAAATTATGTAGGAATACCTCATACAACCATGGCCTCAAACTATTATGAAGTCAACAGCAGCCAGTGCTTCTGCTATAGCAGATAACCACACATGAAACTGATGTGACTTCTACAAAAAGCAAAGAAACGTGTTTCAGTGTGCATGCAGTGAAAACATACACATTAGATTTTTTAAATACTGAGAACGGGTTTAAGAACCTCATTAGTTGAGATCCTAATCTGGGAACCACAGGTGTAAAATAAGTAAAACTAGGAAGATCCAGGGTAGGTTAATTTTATAGAAGATTCAGGTGCAGTATGTCGTGTTTTGTACTTTTCATTGGACTACAAATTGTTTTGAAATATCAACTGTATAGTAACTATGAGTACCTAATTTGAATAAGGGAGTGCACAAAGATAGGTATCTTTCTATACATGTACCATAATCTCCACACTCACATGCAGGTACACACATAAAGAGATGGGAAGATGAAAGTCTGGAGGTCATTTTTAAAATGACTGAGGTACAGGAGAAAGGGAGGGGTCATCTGCTCAAACTATTAGAAAGCTGGAATTACAGAATTCTGGTAATTTGGAATTCTATACTCAGAAACTAAAGAAACTGGGTTTAATTGAACTACTCCAGAAAAGGTTAAGGAGTCACATGCAGAACAAATGAGAGCAATTTCCTTCCTATCATTGATTCTAATTTTAAAAACACAGTAATGTGTTTGACAGAATTGATTTTACACTAAAGTAACAACTCTTACACAAAGCAAAAAACAAAACAGGTTTTAATGATTAAAACAGATGAATTAATAGTTTATAATGACCATTAACTAAGGGAAGCCCTAGAACAAGAAATAAGGATTTTTAATTGCATGCAAAACCTAGTTAACCATAAAAACCAATGCAATACCAAAATATCTCAGCTTCCTAGCGTAGACTCCAGGTCTTTTTATTTCCAATTCCTGGCAATCAAAATATGTACAGTTTTATATGCGCCTGGTTGTGGAGGAATACGCTTATTCACATAGGACTACAAATATCTTCCACAGATAGGAGGGCACAAAAGAACTCTTCCTCCACTTTTTTGGGTCCATCTTGAAGAACAAAAAGGCACTCCCAAAGGTTCCTTGGTAACACCTTTGTTAGGTTTCTTAACTACTAACATAAACTTTACATATAAAGTTAACAGTCCACTCATTTCATAGATCTGGGAACCATTAGGCATTGGAACCGCCTTTAACTCACGTGCCAAACAACTGGCTTTCTTAAACAATAACAAAAACTGTACATTGGTTTCAAAAACATCTGGGCTTTGTTTCCTTGACAACTTATATATGCTTAATCACTGGACTTTGGCATGCAGAGCCAAACATATCATGGAACTGAAAGAACCACAATATGAGATGTGACAGAAGACTCTTTGAATTCTCAGTTTTCCAACATCAGCTGCTCCAGCTCCCTTATACTAATTCAACTTTGTCCCTCAGAGCACTTATGCTCTGAACCTGGGTTTAATCTCTCTGCTGGAAAATTTATTAAAGATATTTAGATAAATTACCAAGTCTTTCTCTATGATCATCAAATAGTAATGGAAGTCAGTTGCTCATGGGTAGTTTTCCACTATTCACAGAATCTTTAAAACCATTTGCCTGAGGCCAGGGAGAATTTGCTTTATCACTAAATCTGACCATGTTGAGCCATGCTAAAACTGCACTTGGGTAACTAGTCTCAAATCAAATTGAGCTTATGTATTGCTCTACATTTATTGCATCCATGCTGTGTGCAATTTCTGATGCTGAATAAGAGAAATGCGGCAATTAAAGGCTTCACCACAAGCATCACATTCATGGGTTTCTTGGGTTTTCACCTCTGCATGAATCTTCTGATGGTTGACAAGACTGCGCTGCTGACTGAAACTTTTGTCGCACTTCTCACACTTATAAGGTTTCTCTCCTGTGTGTATTCTCTGGTGCTGAATAAGACCCGAGTTCCGACTAAAGGCCTTTCCACATTCATCACATTTATGGGGTTTATTACCTGTGTGAACACCCTGATGTCGAATAAGATTACAAAGCTGACTAAAGCTTTTGCCACACTGTCTGCACAGATAGGGTCTCTCACCAGTATGGATTCTCTGATGTTCAATAAGAAATGAGCTCCGACTGAAGCTTTTACCACAGACAGTACACAGATAGGGCTTTTCACCAGTGTGGATTCTTTGATGTTGTACAAGATGAGCACTAACACTAAAAGTTTTCCCACATTCATCACATTTATAAGATTTCTCCTTAGGGTAGATCTCCTGATGTATAACAAGACTGCAATTTGGATCAAAACTTTCCTTAGTTTCATTGTATGGATAAATCTTCTCCCTGGTGTGAATTCTCTGATGCTGAATAAGACCTGAGCTTCTACTAAAGGCTTTTCCACATTCCTCACATTTATGGGGCTTGTCTCCGGTGTGAATTCTCTGATGACGAGTAAGGTTACAAAGTTGACTGAAACTTTTCCCACACTCTTTGCACTGATAAGGTCTTTCACCAGTATGGATCCTCTGATGTTCAATAAGGAATGAGCTCCGACTGAAGCTTTTTCCACACTCAATACAAAGAAAAGGCTTCTCCCCAGTGTGGATTTTTTGGTGTTGTATAAGGTATGTACTTAATCGAAAGGCTTTCCCACATTCACCACATTTATGGGGTCTTTCCCCAGTGTGAATTCTTTGATGCTCAACAAGCAATGAATTTCGACTAAAGCTCTTCTTACATTTGGTACAGTGATAAGGTTTCTCACCAGTGTGAGTTCTTTGATGCTCAATAAGGTGTGATTTCCAACTGAAGGCTTTCCCACAGTCACCACATTTGTGGGGTTTCTCACCTGTATGAATCCTTTGATGTTTAACAAGGCTCCTTCTCTGGCTGAAGCTCTGTTTACACTGATTACACTGATAGGGTCTTTCTCCAGTGTGGATTCTCTGATGTCTAATAAGGGTTGAGCTCACACTAAAGGTTTTTCCACAGTAGTTACACTCATAGGGCCTTTCCCCAGTGTGAATTCTCTGATGTTCAATAACAAATGAACTGCGACTAAAACTTTTCCCACATTCATTGCACTGAAAAGGTTTCTCACCAGTATGGACCCTTTGATGTTGAATGAAATGGGCCTTACGGACAAAACCCTTTCCACATTCTTCACATTTATGGCATTTCTCTTCTGAGTTTGGTCTTTTACGGATAATGTTAGTGTTTTCTCTGAACATTCTCTGTTCGTGGGTCAAAGATTCCCTTGGTATTTCCCATAAAAAGATCCCTCTTTGTTTATCTAATCTACCAACAAGTTCAAAGGTTTCTCTACCCATAGGATCCTGGTCAATTTCACTTTTGATTCTTGTAACTATTACACCCTGTGGTTCCACTTCTTCCTCAATTTCTTCAATTTCTTGTTTTACAGTTGGCTCCTCATCCTTATCTCTGTTCAAAACATCTGGAATAATAAACAGGAAATACAAAGATCTTTAAGGCAAGGAGAAACAAAGTAAGATGGGCAAACAGAGAAATAAATCAAGACAAAGTGGGATTAATCAGTCCATCAAGGAAAACAGGGTAGCGTGAAAAACAATCCCACTAAGTTCAGGAAAATTTAGGATAAGAAAGCATTATTGGAATATGATCAGACCAAATAATTAACAGAAGGGACCAAAAGCTAATGGCCAGGCATAGTGGCTTATGCCTATAATCCTATCATTTTGGGAGACTGAGGTGGGAGGATCACTTAAGCTCAGGAGTTTGATACCAGCCTGAGAACAGTGAGACTTCATTTCTACAAAAAAAAAAAAAAAAATTTGTTTTTAATTAGACAGGCATGGTGGTGCAAACGTGTAGTCCCAGCTACTCAGGTAGCAGGAGGATTGATCACTCAAACCTAACAGGTCAAAGCTGCAGCGAGGCATGATTGTGTCACTGCACTCCAGCCTGGGCAATAGAGTGAGACCTAACTCAAAATAATAATAATAATAAAAAAAGATGCTAAGAAAGATAAAAGACAAAGAACTAGGGGAAACAATAATACATTCATTAACAAGCATTTATTCACTGCCCATCAAAAGCACTCCAGAAACAATGTAATCAACCAGGATTCAAAGATAAGACATAAAGCCCCACTGCCAAATGGAATGGATGTTAAGTAAAAATGGGGAAAGAAAATAATATGATGAAGAAAATATTAAGTAAAAAGCAGTTCCTATATAAAGAGACAAAATGGCTTTTAAAAACAATAATAAAGGGTTAGGTGACAAAGAGTCCATGATAACAAGATACAGAGTAAAATAAGTAGTAAGAAACATGGTCACAGTTCACGGAAGCAACAACAAAAAAGGGCAGTCTGTGGTAGCTTATGACTTCACCAACCACAAGTCATACCTCAAGTACAAGTGATTCTAAACTCTCTAACAATACAAGACCCAAGGTTCACCATCTTGTTCCAACTGAGATGCTGCATGACATCTGAGAAATGAAAATCTGTCACGTGTTGAAAAGACAGCACAGTGGTCTGTGATAATAACAGAGTGGCATATAGTACATTTAGGCCTGCTTCTGACATCTTCCTGATTTTCCATCTCTTGCTGGAATAGATATTAGATAATTCTGCTAGAAGATTCAATCATGATCAAATTTATACTTGGCCCTAAACAAGCTCCTTTTCCATACATCCTCTTTTCTCTCAATTTTTTATGGCGTCATCTTTGAATTTTCTATTTGCTTACTTCAAACCAGTCATTATTTTATTCTTAAAAAACCTTCTCTTATTTCCCTAAGAAACTACTAGAAACTTTATTTCTTCTAAGGCTACTTATAATGTCCCCTCTCAAATTCATTTTCAGTGGACTGTATTTTCTTTCACATAATGAAAAAAGATGGAAGAATTCCCTCAGCTTTCTGTCCTCTACCTATGAATTATCTGCCAATGGTACATAAGGATATATCCCACTCCTATGCAAAGGTAATCCATTCACCCTTTATTGACCCCACTCACCTCTGGGCAGTTGCTTAATTATCCCCAGTCTTTCCTCTTTCTTCAATATACACTCTCTAATGACACTTTCCTACCATTACATAAATATGTCCAAGTTTATCTTGAACCTGAAATCCTTCTCTTTATGAAATCCAAGCATTGAAAAAAAATCTTAACATCACAGTTTTTTATTTCTTATATTTTCCATGCCCAACCTCTTCCCATTCAATCTATTCTGCAACCTATGGTGAAATCTGGTTTCTGTTTCCAGCATCTAGAGAAACTTCTTATAAGATCACCAATGACTCAAACTTTTTAAAAAGGGGCATTTCTTTTTTTTTTTTGACATGGAGTTTCACTCTTGCTGCCCAGGCTGGAGTGCAATGGCACGATCTTGGCTTACTGCAACCTCTAACTCCCAGGTTCAAGTGATTCTCCTGCCTCAGCCTCCCTAGTAGCTGGGATTACAGGTACCTGCCACCATGCCTGGCTAACTTTTTTGTATTTTTAGTAGAGATGGGTTTCACCATGTTGGCCAGGCTGGTCTCAAACTCCTGACCTCAGGTGATCCACACACCTCCGTCTCCCAAAATGCCGAGATTACAGGTGTGAGCCACCGCACCCAGCCTAAAATGGGCATTTTTCAGTCCTTATGTTATTTAGCAGCATCTGACACTGTTCACTACCCCCGTTTTTTGACATTATCTATTTTTGGTTTTTACAATATTACCTTCTTTTATTTCCCTCCCTACTCCTTTGTCCTTTTCTGATAAATTTCCCTCATTTATTTCTTTTTCTTTGTCAACTGATTTTTGTTATTGTTACTCACATTTACATCCTTACTTGTTCTGTATATATACCCTCCAAATATCTCCAGTTAAATGCCTCACAAAGGGCTCACAATTAACACGGTCATCATCATCTGCTCTCATGTCTCTTCTCACCTTTAATTATCTCAAGAGGCACCATCATCCTACAGTCCAAAAGCAGGAATCATCCTTCTATGTTTCTCCCTTCTTCTTACTGTTAATCAGTCATCCAAATCCTGGATTTTTTTTTTTTTTTTATCACCTACCTTTAAATTCTCAAAATCATGTAGCTGCCTTATAATCTTTGGCTCCAGTCTTCAGGCTGCCAACACATTATATACGCCTTACTGATTCCACAAGAGAACTCTATAAAATGGAATTCTACTCATATCATCACCTGCATATTTAGCAGCTCCCATCACCTTTAAGATCAAATCAAAGCTCTTTGCTATGATACAAATCTTCATGACACAGTCTCTAAGCCCCAATTCACGTTCCTACCTGCTTTATCATACTTTATGCAGGCAATTTGCTTGTGTTAGTCTTTCATATCTTATCTTTACATATCTCATTTACTAAATGTCCCTCAACACTGTTTACCTGGCAAACTCCTGGTTTCACTTTAAGATTCAAAGGAATCTTTAAGATTAAAGCAACAGTTCCTTTACAAAGCCTTTACTAAGTCCACTAGACAGATGTAGTGTTCTATTTTTCAGTACCAGCCCTCATCCATAACTCTATTATAGTTATTACTACACTGCACTTTTTAACTGTTTGTTATTTGTCTCTTCCATTGGATTGTAAATTCTTTGTGAAAAGGCAGTCTCTTCATAATATTCGTTCAGTGGATACTGTTCCGTCAATTTCATCCAAAAGAATAAGACAAAATTATCATTATATGAAGATGACATGAATGTATACCTGAAATTCCTGAAAGAAGCCAATGAAAATATAATCGTAACAAGATTAAAATGCTTTTTCTTACTACAAAAAAAGTTGGTAAATACTACAGAGAAATGATATAAGCTCTTCACAATAGTAACAAAAAACATAAAACCTAGGAATAAACATAAGAAATGTGTAAGATCCATAAAAATATTCCATATTATTTTTCTGAAAGACAAAAGGACAGTTAAACAGAGTCAACCAAATGGCTAAAGAGATTCAGTATTATAAGGATCTCAATTCTTTTTAATCCATGAAACTAATCACATTCCAATAAAAAAATCATATGAACCAATAAAAAAGTCAAAAAATCTAAATTTTAACTAGAAGGTAGACTAGTTAAGTACATCCTGAAAAAGATTATTAAAGAATGACTTATTGGATTAAAGACTTAAACATAAGACCTAACACCATAAAAACCCTAGAAGAAAATCTAGGCAAAACCATTCAGGACATAGGCGTAGGCAAGGACTTCATGACCAAAACAGCAAAAGCATTGGCAACAAAAGCCAAAATAGACAAATGGGACCTAATCAAACTCCACAGCTTCTGCACAGCAAAAGAAACAGTCATTAG
>PVKV010035018.1:0-17068 GCA_004027835.1 Alouatta palliata
TTGGGGGTACATGTGAAGAACATGCAAGATTGTTACATAGGTACACACATGGCAGTGTGATTTGCTGCCTTCCTCCCCATCACCTATATCTGGTATTTCTCCCCATGCTATCCCTCCCCAACTCCCCACCCCCTGCTGTCCCTCCCCTTTTTCCCCCCAACAGACCCCAGTGTGAGATACTCCCCTCCCTGTGTCCATGAGTGATTTTTAAATTAACGTTACTATTTGCATTGACTAATGATATATAAATACAAAAATGACATGAATATTTCATAAAAATTGATGATTTGTTTCTGACAAAGCTAAAACTTTCTTCACTATATTACTTTAGAAGTTCAACATTTTCTTTAAATATGCTTTCATTATTTAAAATGAAATGTATCTTTTCTGGGAGGAGTGAGGAAATTAAGGATTTTTCTTTTTTTTTTTTTTTTTTTTTTTTGAGATGGAATCTTGTTTTGTTGCCCAGACTACATTGCAATGGCACTATCTCAGCTCATTGCAACCTGCACCTCCCGGGTTTCAGGATCTAGCGATTCTCCTGCCTCAGCCTTCTGAGTAGCTGGGATTACAGTCATGTTCCACCGTGCCCAGCTAATTTATGTATTTTTTTAGTAGAGACGGGGTTTCAGCATGTTGGCCAGGCTGGTCTTGAAATCCTGACCTCATGATCTGCCCACCTCAGCCTCCCAAAGGGCTGGGATTACAGGCGTGAGCCACCACATCAGCCCAAAACGTTTATTTTCAAATAAATGAGAAATTATTTTTATTAAATTTCACTGTTCTTAGTGATACCATTTCATATTACATTAATTTACAGTTTGGAGGCCTTTTCTACACAACAAATATTTTCTTCTGAAATGACACTGTTAAACTTTGTAGGACATACAGTGCTTTTATAATCATTTTTACTCATATCATTACTCTTTTGCTGAATTGATGTAAGTTGTCAGAATAAATAGTTGATCTGTTTAATTATATAATTTTAATATTCTTGTAAATTAAACAAACTCTAATAACAAAAATTAATTTTATCTATAAAAATCTTTATTATAGTGCCTCTATCACTATTCTGAATGTTAGCTTATAAGAAGGATATATGGAAGTAGCATTAATGTTTTCTAAAGGAAAAAATAACAAGTCAGTCATTATAATTGTCTGCCTTACCATTTCAAATTTCCTGAGACCTAAAAATGTGACCAGAATTGTGATTAATGTAAGACTTGATGCAAAGGAAAACAGAAAATCTTCATTAAAAATTCAGGTAGTTTAATTATAATAGTTATCTTTAGTTCATTGAAATAGTCAAATTATTCTAATATTTTTCTTTTGAGTCAATAAAGAGACATAATACTAACTTTATTATGTAACATTTTAGTGCTCTATATTTGTATAAAATAAACCCCACAAGTTGCATTCCAGAAGCAACTAGATGCTTGATCAAACAACATTTTAATGGATCTAGTGTATTAAATTTATGTATTTAATTAGCAATAGTGGTAATCTATCCAGGGTAGTTTCTTTCTAGGAATCCTTCGAAATTAGAAGCAAGATAAAATATTAGATAATTGATCAATTCAATTATTTAATTGTAGGTAAATGTGACAAACTTCTTATCTTTTCCCAGAGTACTGGGTATTTAAATTCTGAGAAATATCTAATGCCAACACTGGATTTTGTTGTCTTTCATCTTTTCAACCCTTATTCTATTTCTTTACATGGTGTGGTCTTCATGTAATATTCTACAATTTTATTTTTACCAACCTTAATGCCTATAAGATTATCTTTATTCTACTTTCTCTGTTTTTGAATTATGTTTATATATTCAACTAAATTATCAAATTTTATCTCAAGATATTTAACATTAATTACAATTAGTTAATTCTTTATTTCTTAGTTGTCTATATGACTCTCTTGGTGTTGACTGTTTTGTAACTCTATTAGTGTTATGGTCCTCATAATGAATTGTTTTACTATTGTTAATATTTCTTCTAATTTAACAATAATCCAAAAACAAGCATAGATGACAGATGAAGTATATGAAACAAAGTACATTAAACAATAACAGTTACAACAGTATGCAAAGGTCATCTAGAAAAAATAAAATCAAATATTGGCTGTCAAAATTAAACAAATTATACTACAATTGAGGCCTTAGGCAGAGAGGACTGGAAGGAAATTGGGGCTATGGAGTTAAGTACATAAATTCCAGGACCAGAGAGGTAAATGTGGAAAGAGGTGCTACATTAAAGAAAATTTTGAAGTCTGAATCTATAGAAAAGATTTGCTGATTTAAAGTGGAATCTAAGGGCCAGTAGAGAGTGGAAAACTTGTCAGAATTTCCTAAATGGAAAAATTGGTGAATACAAAAAAGAACATGATAAGGAAGATATGAGATGCATTTTTAGATCCAAGACAGCTTTCGGTAAATGACACTAATGTTCTGAGAAGAGATAGTACATTTTTTATAGTCAGGAGGCTAAGTAGAGTATGAGAGAGAATAAAGAATGGTGATTAATTTCCAGAGGGCAGCAGCATAATGGTACAGGATTCTTTGAGGTGGAAGCAATAAAAGGGGGCATTATAAAGTTAAAATAGAGATAAATTTCACATGCATCTCTGTCTTCTAGAGGTGATTCTGGCACTCAGTGAGATATCAGTAGATATTTTATATTTCTAAATTTTATTAAATCTTACAGTTTCTTTTCTGCACTTGGCCAAAGGGTGGTGCCTAGAATGAAAACGATTAAAGTTAGGTCGAAGCAAATTCCCCAGTTAAAAATATTCAGTGTAATATAATCCATCTATCTCAAAGGTAATTATTTTGGCTATTGGTTAATTGACTTATTTTCCAGAATCAAAAAATACAGGAATTATTAACATTGTTGAGACTATAAAGACTTCTAACTCTCTGTTATAGCCACTACCCCATATTTTGATGACTTTTGACACCCCAGAAATAATTTATAAAGCTGTAAAATCTATGGTGTAATATTTTGTGTTTCAAACTAAGACTCAAGTAAATGAGAGCAGTAGCTACTTTATTGAGCAAATACAAACTGATTTTAGTTGTAAGTGTGGTCCAGTTCACTTAGCTTGAATTATTTAAGCATCACCTATAAATGTATTCAGTAGTAAATTACAACTGAAACCTTCATCTTCAAAAATAGAATGTTTCATTTTATAAAACTTAGAAATTCTAGATTCACTGTGAGGAGCTGACACAGCACTGTCTTCCCTAGTTTGGATGGAAAGCTTTATTCAGTCTGAGATAGATGATAATGTGATTTAGAAGACATTTGTAAATTTCTATAATCTCTAACATTATAATTCTTTAATATTATATTTGTTTCTCTTGGAAATAATGCATTTATCTAGTTCTTATTATGATGTGTTGAGATTTATTCTTATTGATTCTCATGGCCCTGATTAGAAATTGTTAAGTAGGCAAGTTTATCTCAGAGGCTCTCTCATCCTTAGAAAATCCCTCAAATCCCACTAGATGGCACCTTGCTAAGGTTCTTGCCAGTGCTCTCTGGCGGATTAAAATTCCTCTGTGGGAGGGAACACAAGGTCACAGTCTGTTGAAAGCACAGACAGGAGGCTGTGGTTTTGATAGAACTTTACATAAGATTTAGACTATTTTAATTGTTTCAAAAAACAAATATGGAACTATTACGGATCAAGCTGTATTCTGTTGACACTGCCATCTCCTTGAAAGACTAAGCTCACTTAGGAGGTAGATGATAAAAGTCTTGTTTTTCTAAACAAATAATTATGAAGTTTGCTTTTGAGATATGAAACTGCCTGCCAAATTCAGTAAAAGTTTTACTCGAACTTATGTGGCCTTATAGAGACTGTTTAAAATTACATCTAACAACATTTGTATATAGATTAGATCCCAGTGGTAGGTTTAATTGAACTTAACCTTCTCATTAGTCACCAAATATTAAGCGATCAGCTCAGGCAAAGAGCTGTTATGTTAATTTAGAAGTATTAAACTGCTTATAATTAGCCCAAGACTGAATGGATGGAGAAAATAGACATCCATTGACAGGACCTATTGTGGATCTTTTAGAGGATGGTTTTCAGATTGAACAAACTTTAAATCAAAGTCCAAATGCAAAAACTCACTATCATAAAAGTGTCTGAAAGGGTTTAAGAATTCAAAGTTACTAACTTAAAAATCAAGAGGAAAGAAAAAGGCTGGTGGTCAATTACTTATTTTATTTTTAAATAAAGCATACATATTTTCTCATATGGAAAACTTGTGACCACTACATGGTCAAAACTGGGCAGATAATTTACTAAATTAAGCACATGATTAAAAACTTATATAAATGTGTGCATAATATAGAGTTGGCAATAAATACTTTTTGGATAAATAAATAATATGAGGGGAAATAAGCTATCAAATTTGTAAGGAAACACCTTTATTTGTCTGTAGATTTTTCAAATCATCAAAACAGCTTTTCTCCTTAAACACTGAACTTACATTAATCAGGCATGTGCCTAAAGACCAACTGAAAAAAATCAACTATTATTATGCTTTTAATTTACTTACATGACATAATACCTGACAATTTCATTTCAAGTAACTTTACCAGGTTCTTGATTGAATTAAATTATAATCTATCCAATTAAAGTCTTCATTATTATATTTATATATACAAATCTACACACTTGGTAAGAATTTTACTTAATTATCTTTAAATACAGGTGTTTAAGTGTAAGAAAGTACCAAACATGTACCTTAAGCCCTGGTGACCTTTTTTCTTACAGGTGGATTGTTACATTAATGCTGTAGAATAACTCTGAAAAATATTTAAGAAATCTGTAACACAGCAAATAGGTAGCATCATCCAAAGGTAAGCATTATATTATTAAAAGAAAAAGTACTATTCTTTCTGCTGCTATTTCTACTAAAACTAATATAGGAAATAGTACCACTAATAATAAATTTATATAAAATTGCATACCTGCTATATGGAAGGCACAATTTCTGCCATATTAAGTTCATTAATGAATCACACTCATATTATAAAAGTTATACATTAAATATACATTTTCTCATATTTTGAAAAGGTGAATGAAAGCTTTAACAGCCTAAATAACTGTCCCAGAATGACCCAGCTCACAAGTATCTGAAGCACAATTCAAACTCCAAACCTCCCACTGTACCTGTCACTCTCAATCCATATCCCTTGTTATGTAATTTAATATAGTATCTCCAAGACAAAATAGTATTAGAGCAATGACACTATGATATTTGACTAGTAAATATACTGTGTGAAGAATCTACTTTTAAAAAAAATTGTCACAATAGGCAGTTATTTTATTTCAAAATTAGTTTTAATATAACTTTATGTAGTTATGAAAAATGCCTTGGGGACTTACTGTTTTGTATGTATACTTCTATTTAATTTAACAACATTGGATTTAGGTTTGATTATTGTTATTTTATAGATGATAAAACTGAAGCTCAGCTCCATCAAGAAAGGGCCCAGGTCACTCTGTTTGTAAGTGTTAAAGTCATAAACAAAATTCACTTGTGTTTTCCTCCCAAACACACACAAACCTTCTCATATGTGTATATACATTTTTATGTCTCTGTGGGTGTGTATACATGTATATATGTGTACCAGAAGTGGCTAGTGATAGCATTAGAATCAATTAGGAGCAGTTCAAATGACCGTCCACAACCTGTACCTGTTTAACCTGTTTGGCCTTCCAGAATCAAGTGTGTCTGTGCTGCAAGGAATGGCACTGCAAGGAACAATTGGGGATTCCAAGGAGGTGATGTACAGGTGCGGCTAATTTATGGGATGCTCTTTTCTATTCTCTCATTTGTCAGCAAGATGTCCGTGTTATACATGAGGGAAGACTTCCTGATCTTCCAAACTTGCTGTTACAAACTATATTATGAACATGACACTTACTGAAATCAAGATTGTCATGAACATTGACTTGTGAGTGGAACATCTGCCATGTGCTGCACATCTACAGTGTGCTGAATGTGGAGCCCTGTGCTTTTTAAGCCTAACTGAGCTAAGTGACCCTTTTCATTCTTGACTGCAGTCCGCATTCCTACATCTCTCTACTCTTTTCTCTGGTTGGCCTGGCTAAAGGAAGCACCTCTACCCCACCATCCTTTGGGCCTTTCCTAAATCTTTTCACCTGAGAGCCATTCTCAATCTGCAGAACTTGCGGGGCAACACCTTAACTCAACTTCCTCCCCACCCTGTACCCTCCAAACATCAAAAAGAAGCCTTCAGGAGTCCCTGCAGAACCCAAACAGGCCCTCTCCAGTCTTTCCCCCTCCCTTCCTGATGCTGTGAAAAGCACAGAATAAATGTTTATCACTCTCAAAAATATTATTTATATATATATATATATGTATACATATAATATAAATAATTTTTTCTTTTTACTACACATGATATAGCATCCTGTTCACCTCTTGGATAAATAAATCATAATTATCATTCACTGCTTTGAAATACTCTGAAAATATAATATAAAATGTTACATAAAATGCATTTTTTGACACATAAATGTCTTATTAATCATAATGTATTCCTTTCTATCGTATTAAGATTTTTTTTCTTTTTGTGTGTGGTATAAACACAACTATGAGAAATTCTTACAACTCTTTCTAGTCATAAAAGGATATTGCTATTTTGAAGGCTTTAGTGCATATGAACAATGTGGCATTGTGAAATGTTGGATTAAGTTGTCTCACCACCAGCACTGCCTGGAAATGCCTATCTCTCCAAGCACCATCACTAACATCCGGAATTATCATTAAAGAAAAGAAAGTTGTATCAATTTCTAGTCTTGAAAATATATCATACTTATGTAGGTAAATCCTTGAGTGAAAGAGTTTAGTCATTTTTTTTAATGTTTGTTGGTTCCTATACGTAGTCACATGTTTTTATAGAGACACCCATTATTATCCACTGAGAACTATTAAACCTATCAATAACTCATCCTTATATATACTGACGTATTTTCCAAGCTTGTCGTTTACCTAGTTTCATATAATATTTGCAAATATTGGAGATTTAATTTATATGTAGTTAAATACATACTTTATTTTCTGGGTGGTTCTTGTCTGTATTTTTTATTTGTTTGTTTTTACGCTTAGAAAGTTCTTCACTATTTTGATAATATTCACTAATATTTCCTTTACATTGTTATATTATTTATAATTTATTTGTTGTTTTAAATTTCGACTCTGTCTGAAATAAATCTTTGTTATATGATATATGCTAGAATTGATTTTTTAATATTTATAATTTTTAAATTTTTAATTTACACTAACTGTTGAATACTAACTGTTTTCTTTATACATTTTCTTTATTATCCTTTAGAAAGTACATTCTGTATACACATGGGCATACAAACACAAACAGTGTTCCCACAGAATCTATTGTATCAATTTGACTGTTCCTACATCAGTTTTTCTATTAGTAGGCCACATTATTTAACACATATACAATACATCTACTATAGTATGTTCTTCTAGAACTCTTGTTTCCATTTATATTTTAAAAAATTATCTTATATTGTTCTTAATGAACTAATAAAAGAATTGAGGGAGAAAAAGTATCTATACATTAAATCTTACTATCCAAGAATATGATGTGATTTGTTCACATCTTCTCTTTTGTCTCTAAGATTTATAATTTTGTCTTATAAATCTGTACATTTCTTATTAAATATAAGGGCAACTCTTAAAAATTAAAAGGGTGTTATTTTTTCTATATTTTTCTGTGTTCTCTCTAACTTGATGATACTCAACTTGAATTGCAAGGTCGTTTCTACAAGAGTCTCTCTCAGTTGAACAGCAGTGAAGCATGGTTAAGGTCCTGTCCTTGGAGCCCAATATATCTGAATATGCAAACCCATCTTACCACTTACCTGTGTGCCCTGAGAAAGAAAGTTAAGATCTCTTTACCTCTGTTTCCTCAATTATTAAATAGATTTAATGAACAAAAAAATTTCTGAGATTTCTTGAGAAATAGAAATAAGTTAATAAAAGTAGAATCCTTAAAAAGTGCCAAACCATTATAACCCCTAATTTTTTAAGTGCTCAAATATAACATGTTAACTATTATTATTATTTTTTTTTAATATATATACTTTCTATTGCATTTTCGGTTTGGGGGTACATGTGAAGAACATGCAAGATTGTTACATAGGTACACACATGGCAGTGTGATTTGCTGCCTTCCTCCCCATCACCTGTATCTGGTATTTCTCCCCATGCTATCCCTCCCCAACTCCCCACCCCCCACTGTCCCTCCCCTTTTTCCCCCCAAATGACCCCCGTATGAGATGCTCCCCTCCCTGTGTCCATGTGTTCTCGTTGTTTAACACCCACCTATGAGTGAGAATATGCGGTGTTTGATTTTCTGTTCTTGTGTCAGTTTGCTGAGAATGATGGTTTCCAGGTTCATCCATGTCCCTACAAAGGATGCGAACTCAACTATTATTAATCACATTATATAGTACTACTAAACTAAAGTGAGAATATTCGTTTAATTGGAAAGTCAGTATGCTGAAGAAATGAAGCAGTGATACAACCAATGTGTTTGAGATCAGTCAAATTAATTAACTGAATTATGTAGTCATCAGAGTCTGTGAGACATCCAAATTTTATTATTCCTGTCAAAACAAGTCAAAGCATCATTTTATTCTGGTGAAAAGATCTTTGACAGCCAAAGAAGCATAATCTATAATGACACTTACTTCACCAAAGTTAAAAAGTTTATTCATTATGATTATAATGATTTTTGCATTACTCATATATATTTCTGTTCTATAAGTTACATGAAAAGTATATGCCTTTTGAGTAATACATCAAATTAGCAGAACATGTGTTTTAATGTATCTTCATAAATTTTATGTTGTTAAAAATATAGTATTTTGAGTAATGACATAAACAGCTTTAAGGTGAAGTGATCTTGGATTTATTTTATTACTTATAAAAGATTTTCATCAATAAATATTTGTTCCTGATTCTGGAAAAATATTGGACTAAGAAAATCTACATGTCCTTCAGCTAAAAGACCTAGACTTGCTTATGTATAACAATTAATATAATTATTCACATAATAACAAGAATAATTAGAAAATATAAAGTTGCCAGAAATTTTAAATACAATGTTAAACACAGGAGCCACTGTTGAGACTGTAACCTCAAACTGCCATGGGAGCAGTGGTGGAATAAATATCAGACTACGTTATGTAAAAACTTGGTGTTGATAGACACACAATCACAAGTTAAAAGACTTTGAGTCTGAACCAAACCCAGAGCAACAAATGAAACTGCATAAAACATAATGCTTGAAAGACTACATCAGCACGAAAGGAAGAACCAGAAAATGTCTGCCTATGTGTTACAGGCAAAATAAAATATAACCTTTTTTCTTCCTGGTTTGAGGGACAGTTGATGGGGTCTAGTGGTAGTGTTTCCTGAGCACCTGAAACTGTGAGTTTCAGAATTCTTGTGGGTGAAAATTTTCCAAGTGAAGAAAATATAAAAAAATGGTGCCAGGATGGTATTATCAGGTCAGCTTCTGGCTAAGGCGAGCACAAAATCTTGGGAAAGACAAAATGGCCTTAAACAAGAATAAATAAATAAACAAACACATACCTTTATGCATTTAGTAAAATTAAAAAACAATATTTGCAAAAAGATAACCACAAAAGGAGGAAAAAAACATTAAATTTTAAACAAAATAATATTTATTAGATTTATATTTACGTATCTTAATTTCAAATATAGGCCAGACAGTAGAATAATATCATAAAAGTGATCAGTAAAAAAGGTCAACCCGATTTCTATATCTCACTCAACTAACATGTGAGAATAAGGGCAAAAACTTTTTTTTTTCCCAAGAAAAAATGTTCTGTCACGCACTCATAGAAAAGTGATATAAATCCAGTTGAGAGAATGCTAGAAGCAATATTACACAATTGTTAAGTAAATGAGTAAATCTGAACAATTGTGAACTATGAAAAATACTAATAATGATATTTACTAATTGGGAATAAATAGATATAATAACAAGAAAGGATTGGGCTAATGATAAGTAAGACATTCTAACTTAGTATTATTCAGAAAAAGGCTAGTAGAGAAACTTCCACATCTGGGTCCAGTGGCTCACACCTGTAATACCAGGTTTTGGAGTTTGAGAGGAGAGACTAGCTTGAGTCTAGGCACTCGAGATTACAGTGAACTCTGACTGTGCCACTGTACTCCAGCCTGAGCAACAGAGGTAGAACCAGTCTCTAAAAACAAACAAACGAACAAAAAGAAAGAAATTTCTAATGTCAAAAATGTTGTATAAATGTAAACCTAACTGCCAAAAATATAAGAGGAATTAATAAAATATGAAGTGAACATGATAAATAAAATTAGCAAGCAGAAAAGGCAAACAATGAATACATATATCAAATTTAAAGTTGAAACTAAGTTACTAGAAATTATCAATATATGTATATACGTATGTATAATAATGCATGTTAATTATATTATGTAATCATATATTACTGCATATTATTTACTATATATATGCTTAGAAATAAAGAATAGAGAAGATAATTAAAATATTGAATATATAAAATATATACACATATAATTGCATGGAAATATATTTACAAATTAACTAGTGTATCTGATATGTGTGCACAAATTGGTAATAAAAAGGATAGTTACTGATATTATTCCTGTGGTTCCACAGAAAGATAAAACTGCTCTAAACCTTTATATCCCTACAAACAAACAATTAAAATTGTAAAGCAAACATTTCAACATTAGCAAGTGAACATCAAAAGCTTCACAATCACATTGAGTATTTTAATATGTAATTTGCACAAGAGATAAATAAAATAGACAAAAATAAGCAACCCTATGATATATTTTAATATACTTAGCAAATTTGACTTAAGAACATATACAGAAACACTTTTTAAAGACATTCATGGAATACTTAGAAATATTGACCATGTATTAAGCCACAAAAGAAATCTCAGCAGAGTCTTAGCAAAGAAATTTATTATCACATACAATTATTAGAACGTAATAAAGAAGATATAAGGCTCAGCATCTTGCTTTTAGAAATTTAAAAATTACCAGAAAATGTCATTAAAATGTTTATGACAAATTAATCACATGGACACAAAAAGACAATATGGCTGTATTTCTAAAATTTGGCTAAAAGAGAATTTTGAAGAAAACGTTTTAGTACATATTTATATATTAGGAAGAAAAACTGGATATTAATGTGCACAACTACAAGTTTCATGAAGAACAAGAGAAATTGATAGAAAGCTGTAGAAGGTGACTAATATATGTAATTTTTGAATTTAATGAAGTTAAAAAGTATAAAATCTTAGTGACAAGAAAATTGTTAATTTTGTAAATGTAATTCAACCAAAAAAGGTCCTCTGGTATGACTGCTCAACAAATATGAGGAACATTATACATTTTATATACATATGAAATTTAAAATGTAACAATACTGTAAATAAATTATATGTTCTTAAAGTTGAAATTTTAAATCAGGATAACTTTCACAAAATACAATAAGCTACACTGACACAATAAGTATAACAAAAAGAAAATAGACCTGTAATTGTTTGTACACATGAACCACACATCAATTTTTAGGAAAATTCTATTAAAATTTCAGGAAATGGATTATCAATATTATACAAATTTTTTCAAATGCTGGAGCAAGATGGAACTAACTCGCCCATTTTTATAATTTAGGAATAATCTCTCACTGTATACAAAAATCAACTCAAAATGCATTGAAAATTTAAATGTAAGATCTGAATCTATGAAACTACCAGAAGAAAACATTGGGGAAAACACTACAGGACATTGGTCTGGGCAAAGTTTTTTCAGTAAGACCTCAAAAGCATAGGCAGCACAAGTAACAATATACAAATGGGTTTCATCAAGCTAAAAGCTTCTACACAGCAAAGGAATAATTGGCAAAGTGAAGAGACGGCCTAACAGAATATAGAAAATGTTTGCAAACTATCCATCTGATAAGGGATTAATAAATGAAATACATTAGGAACAAAAATCTTGATAGCATAAAAACATATAATCCAATTTAAAATGGACCAATGATCTGAATAGGTATTTCTCAAAAGAAGACATAAAATGGCTAACAGCTATCTGAAAAAATGCTCTACATCACAAATCGTTAGGAAAATGCAAATCAAAACCACAATGAGATATCATCAGACCCCAGTTAAAATGGCAATTATCAGAAAGATAATGACTAAGAGATGCTGGTGAGGATGCAGCAAAAGGGTAACACTGAGGTTGATCATTAGGTACAAAAATACAGGTGGGATAGTGTCCAACAGCAGAATCCGATACTGTAGTTAACAATAATTTATCGCATATTTTAAAAATACCTAAAAGAGAAGACTTAAAATGTTTCAACACAAAGAAGTAATACATCCTTGAGTTGATGGATATCCTAAATACCATAATTTGATCATTATACATTGTATGCATGTATCAAAATATATCCATGTATCCCAGAAATATGTACAATTATTATGTATCAACATAAATGAAAAATATTAATAACAGTATCTGATGAGGAGAGAGCTATACATGAAGAAAATTACAGACCAATGTCAACTATGAATACTGACATCACAAAAACCTAAACATACATGGTCTTTATTTTTTATTTATTTTTTTAAGAAAAACCCCACCTGCAAACACTGATACCCACTGCTATTTTGTGTAATAAATTTGTATTAGAAGTTTCAGCCAGTGTACAAAACCAAAAAAGATAAATTAAGAGACAAATTATCACACTGTCATTATTAACATATATATTTTCCACACAGAACACTGAACACATGCTATAGAAATATTATTTCAGCTAATAATTAATTGTAAGATATTTGCTGCTTATAAGAACAATATATGAAAAAAAGTGATCAAATACAGTTAAACAACAAAATAAATATAGTCAGTGTTTGGGACCTGGTGTTATAAACATATTAAGAAAAGATTTTGGTATTGTTAAGTCTTTAACTATGATTTGTTTAAAGATTTTACTTTACATATGTCTATTAGTATTCATGACATTGTTAGTCCTGTTTATAATGTAACAATCATTTATCCTTAAATAAAGTATTCCATGTTTCATGTTATGAAAGGTAAAGCTCAAATCAAACTAGGGTTTACCTTTTTTAACATAAATCATAAAAATTGATCACACTTCTTACTGATTTTATAAGTTATGTTTACATTTTTGTTTCTTAAGATAGTGTTGTAATATTGCGCCTTAGGCAATATATTAATAACCCTGATCTAGAATTTCTTTATTTGATTAATTTAGATTCTAACACTGTTCCCAACTTTAAAATGATTTTGCAAACATTGAAATCTCATAAAATTTTTTAAATTGTGCTTAAAAACATACAAACTTTATTGTCTTAACCACTGTTACGTAAGTACATTACAGTAGTGTTGACTATATGCACATTGTTATTCAACACAATCTCATCAATTTTAAAAACAATTTATTGTGGAAACAACTGGCAACCCACTAAGTCACAGGTGAGTTTAACTGCAAAGCAAGTTTTACTTTTATTATTTAATGTATAAAATCCTTTCAAAACACTTCAAGGGAATAAATATGGACAATATTTCATATTAATGTAATGAAAAAGTTTGATTTTTATATAGTGAAAAATTGAGGGAATTTTGATTGAAATAAATAGAGAAAACAAGTATAAAATTCCTTCCAATTATTGTATTACAGTTATACTGATTGAGTAAATGGCTAAATAAGTTAAAAATAAAGAATACCTAGAATGTTGAGTTAGAAGAATTTTCTTTTTTTTTTTTTAATTTTTATTTTACTTTAGGTGTATACTATATCCAGCATTTCTCCCCATGTTATCCCTCCCCACCACCCCACCGCTGTCCCTCTCTTAATCACCCAACAGTCCCCAGTGTGTGATGCTCCTCTCCCTGAGTCTATGTGTTCTCACTGTTCAACACCCACCTGTGAGTGAGAACGTGTGGTGTTGGGTTTTCTGTTCTTGTGTCAGTTTGCTGAGAATGATGGCTTCCAGATTCATCCAAATCCCTACAAAGGACACGAACATAGAAGAATTTTCATGGCTTTATACTCCACTCTAAAATGTGGGAAAGATATCCTACTTTTGTGTTGAAATGGTCTTATGTAATTCAAAGTGATGTTTCAAAAAATATTACCCGCAACATTGAGTTTTGTCTCCTCATGCCTTTGAAAGTTCTTATTAAAATAATATTGACATAAGCCAGCAAGTTACTATTTGTATGGCAATTTTCCATCTGTAAGCCAATAAAGATAGGGTTGAATTAAATTTAGCTTCTGGAAGAAATTATGGGAATAGAATTTTCTTATATTAAATGTGACAGTGAATTATCCAATAACGTCCATCAACAGTCAACTGATTACTAAATTGTCCCTGTAATGATGGTACTCTTGCCAACATGTCATTTAGTGTCAGCTTTGGTCAATTTGGAGAATAAATAGAAAGCACACAACTAGTTTGACCTTTTCAAGATCAAAAGGCTTTTTGACATTCTTTCAACCATTTTAATGATAGCAGCTCTCTACTAATTGAATAAACCCTTTTAAAAAGAGCATAATCTATTCGGGGATTTTTAAGATGGTTAATGATCTTTTATTATATGCTGTGTACTACAAGAAAGCTGATACGTTATTGAAGAAGAAAATATATATGTCATAGAGGAAAATGGGAAAAAAGTTGGAAAAAAAGTTTCAAAAGGAAGTATAAGTGTTTAATTGACAGCATGAAAATAATAGATCATGAAAAGTCCAGGTTCCCACGTTTTCTTTTGGGATGCTCAGAATTTTACCTGTAGGTTTTTTACTTAGTATTATTCTGTTGTTTATGATATTTCAATTAATTTTTTATCTCTTTTGTTTTTAATTGCATTTTAGGTTTTGGGGTACATGTGAAGAACATTCAAGATTGTTGCATAGGTACACACATGGCAGTGTGATTGCTGCCTTCCTCCCCATCACCTATATCTGGCATTTCTCCCCATGCTATCTCTCCCCAACTCCCCACCCCCTGCTGTCTCTCCCCTATTTTCCCCCAACAGACCCCAGTGTGTGATGCTCCCCTCCCTGTGTCCATGTGTTCTCATTGTTCAACACCCGCCTATGAGTGAGAACATGCAGTGTTTGATTTTCTGTTCTTGTGTCATTTTGCTGAGAATGATGGTTTCCAGGTTCATTCATGTCCCTACAAAGGACATGAATTCATTGTTTTTGATAGCTGCATAATATTCCATGGTGTATAAAAGCATCTCTCTTTTTAAGGAGAAAATGTGATTGCATTCTAGATGCATGAAATTTTTAGAGGAAAAGGCCAAGGAAAAGATTCTACCTGCTTAAAATGGGACATAATTAGCTACAGGAAAGCAGTTTAAAACCAGAAAAAAAAAAAAAAAGAAGAAAAAACAGTACAGCAATTTCAGGCTGTATTGTTTATTCCTGTTTGGAACAGTGATCATTAGTAAATGATTTGGCCGTGAAATTCAATTCTAAAGCTTGGTGCTGAGCAATCAGGTATTATTTACTGTGGATGGCAACAGGGTATAAGGTTTTCAACAATGTGGCAGATGGAAATTTGAAAACCACTATAGTCAGGAAAAGCAAAAATGTGGCTTCTTATAATAATCATAACTCACCAACAGGTGCAGTCTGTGATGATGGAAATTCCATGATTATTGCCTTCAAATTTTTCAAATAAATGTTTTCTTCCTGTAAAGTTTTTACTCACATCTTTTATGTGTGAATATATACACATATCAAAATATCTCTATGTCTATCCCTATTCATGTATATAATGTAGCAAATTTAAGTTTCTTCACTTTGTGAAACAATTTTTCATGTTTAATGTAATAAAAAAATCAATTGTTATAGCAATTCAAAATATGAAGTTGAAAATGGCATGCATACATCATATCTTTCCCCAAGCATTCTTGTATCACTATCAGAAAAAGCAACATACCATTGTTATTACTACTACTAATAATAATAAAAAAATAATAAAAGCCACAAAACACATATTCATCTCCAAAAAATACAGTATTAAAATATTTACCCCACTATCCATAAAAGTAAAAATCAAAAAGACTGTGAAAAATAATAATGTACCTAAATACAGTGATGCTCCAATGACAATTATTAATTTTCTGGTTTTATCAATATTTTCTACTGTTTGATATATGGTAAAACAAGTGATAATATGACAAACTAAAGCGATTATATAGAAAGTAACTCTTTTACAACAGAAATAATGTACTGTATGATTGAGCTAAGAATATATTATGTTCAATTATGTCAATTTCTTCTAACAAGTACCCATTACATTAAGGATTAGAAAATATGGTGATTGATAATTTGAGTCACATTAATCAGAAAATTAACCATTTACTGTTTTCTTTTTCACTGGTTTATTATTTTGTTCTAACTTTTTGAGGCTTCATTTTAAGAAAATGTACCGTGAGAAATAATCACACCTATGCCAACAATCACTTCCTTTTTTTTAAATTCATAAACACGATTTACAAATGTTGTCCCTGGAAGATCTAATGAGTACTTGTTATAAGAAATTGACATATATGAAGATGTAAATATAAAGTCCTAAAGTTGTTCTGAGATAACTTAGTAGATGTTTTTGTAATATGGACCACTTTTATTATTTTTCTGTAAAGAAAAATTCGAACTTTTCTGTTTTTTTGTTTAATTTTCAAAAGCAGAAAACTCTAATCTTCCAGATGTTTCTTTTTTGTTTTGAGACGGAGTTTCGCTCTTGTTACCCAGGCTGGAGTGCAATGGCGCGATCTCGGCTCACCGCAACCTCCGCCTCCTGAGTTCAAGCAATTCTCCTGCCTCAGCCTCCCGAGTAGCTGGGACTACAGACACGTGCCACCATGCCCAGCTAATTTTTGTATTTTTAGTAGAGACGGGGTTTCACCATGTTGACCAGG
>PVKV010035019.1:0-17066 GCA_004027835.1 Alouatta palliata
CTTTTCCTTTGGGTATGTACTCAGTACTGGGGTTGCAGGATTGAATTTAAACTATATATTTTAAATAATATGTGTTAGTGTGTGTATAATATTTTACATCTAGAAAGTTAGATGTATTGTCTCATCATAAAATCTTCCAAAAGATCCAAGCTTTAATTTGAGAAAAAAATATAAAACATCACATTCTATATTGCTTACTATATTCCAGGCACTGGTCAAAATGTTTTACATACATTAACTTACTTAACAGAATGAGGAGCATAATCTTGCAACAACAGCTAAATAATTTTAACAACCAAGCAGCTGATACAGAAATAACTGTCTATAGATGGAACTACTGAGTTTACTCACAGAAGTAAATGTTTGCCAGCTATTGGTTTGGTGAAAGCATAGCTATGATATGACACTTTTATGAAGGAATAAAATGTACTTGCATTTGGAAATAAATGTGAGGACTACTGAAGTGTCATTGAGTTTTTCACTGGCATTATAATTTTTTTCAAGAGTCTGATCATAATACTCTACATGCTGCTTTTTATAAGCTCTCTTCTTACTATACCACCATAATGTTAGCAGAAGAAAGGTGGGTGAATCTATTTCCTGCTACTAAATAAATTGAAAGAGATACATCTGGCTATCTACCACAAATTAGAAATTCAATAGAAATAAGCTTAATCTGATAGCTCCACCACAAAAATTTACAGGTGAAGAATGTGTATGTACATCTGTGTATCTGTTATAAATAATGACAAAATGCTTTGAAATATCTACCACAGGAAAATAGAATTTATGATTGGGATACTTAAATTAATTAATAAATATGATAATTATTTTAAGTAGCATTATTTGATACAAATCAATTATAAATAAAAATCAAATCAAAGGAAAATAAAATATCCCTGTGAGGAAAATAAAATATGATTTGATTTCTTTATATAAACTGCATTTCATAAATAGCCCATTTTTAATCATAGTAAGAATGTAGATTTAGTTAAAATTTTAATTATATTAAAAGTTCATTCTACCACCTGATATGTGAAATCTTGAAAGGCTATTTCAATGTGTACATATTCCCAATCATTCCACATCAAATTAAACAGTCTTCATTTTTACTGATAAAATCATGAGCATTACTGCAACATTTTTAATCTAAAAGGTATAAACTTCAAAATAATAACCCATTTATTAAAAATAATTTTAATTGTAAAATAAGTTTAATTTAGAGTATAATAGAGATAAAATATCTCATCAAATATTGAGCCTATAAATTATAAAATACTGATGCACAGTCCTTAGAATAGTATTCTAAAGAGATCACTAGTGACTAGCAGGCATGCATTCTGTGCTCATTCTTTGGCATCAGATACCAGCTTTAGTTGCTGAATAGGAGTTAGCTATGACACACCCAGCAGACAATCAATACGCTTTAATAGCAACCATTATAGATTCCATGTCTTAAGCTAAACCATCTATAAATATGTTCACTAATGAGGCTTTTAAAAAGCCAAACTATTGACTGCCAAAAGTTCTTTGCCAGGTCATCAAAAGGCTATACAATATAGTGACTAAGGAGCTGTACATTAGAGGCAAATTGACAAGGTTTGAATTTATCCCTGCAGTATGTTTAAATTACATCATCTCTCTCTCTATTTCTCTACTTCTCCATCAGCAAAATGGGCATAATCCCAGTACCTACCTCTCTGAAACACGATATTACATTGACTTAAAAATGTAGGAATCTAAAAATATTACTACTATGTTAGCTATTAATGATAGTTAAAATGATAGCTCAATTTTTAGTGGTAGTTTCCCTCAAACTACTCTATTCTATTAGAAAAATAAACATCCAGGTAAAGCAAAACCAGACTTGAAAGAAATATTGAATGCAAGTAGCTGATTATTTAACTCAAATTCCTACTAGTCTGAGGCAATAAATGAGGAATCCCAATGCCTCAACCTCCTCACTCCAATGCCTAAATTCAAATTAAATTTTAAGATACATTTTTCTCTCTACCTGTGCTTCCTGTCTCTTTTCCTTCTTTCCCTATTCATTTATGACATCTGTCCTCATTTTGATGACATATTGTGCCTCAATTATGCCTCAATTTATCATTTTAAGAACATAGAATTTTTAAACTTTTGTATAAAATTTAATATGGAGTTGAAGGTGGACTAGTAACAACAATATTAGGTGATTATTTTATATGATCTTATCTTTCACTTTTTAAGTGAGGACCCAGAACTAATCAGGCTCTAAGAAACTTGCACTACTGAAAATATATAAACATTTGAGAAAGATATCTTAATTAAAAGATTGTTGATTTGCACTCAGAAGCAACTATCATAAGAACCAAAATGCCTGAGCATTCTGTTTCCTGCCAAATTGTAATCTCTTAGCTTTGGCCACCATAATTGTCAAAGCACAAGAAATTTCAGTCTCTGTTTATCAAAATTTCCAAGGTATCCACTTCTCCAAAAAAAAAAAAAGTATGAGCTCCTACTCTTGATTTAAATTATTTTATAAAACTCTATCAAACATGTTATATTTACAGTTCTTATGCAGTTATAAAACAAATCCAATACATGTATAACCACACAATCAATAAATTAAAATTAATAATATTGAATGATAAATAATGTAGTGTTACTGGAATTAATTTGACAATGTTTGATTCAGTTACAGAGATACAACTATATATGTTTAAAATATGAAAAGATGAAATGCTATCAATTGTTTTGAATTTTAAACTAAAAAATCTATAGTCAGTTACTATAAATTATTAAATGTTCTAATAATTGTACAGAATCCAGAGCAATACTTTTCTAAATTTACCCCATAATAATGTGTACTTACATCAGTGTTATATTAGATAGCATGCTTTAGGAAAGACATGATGGCATTAATTAAACTAGTTCTGATTTAATTTGTCCTCTGTCATTTTCTGAATATAATTCAGGAGCTACCTACTCCTGAACTTCTCAATCTTTTTTCTCATCTATAAATAATAATTGCTACCTGAAAATAATTGTGGGGCATATGAGATTTAATTAGCACATGTTAATCACAACACATGTCCTAGTATTTAGTAGATATTTAGTAATTATTAGATACAACCAATTTATTTTCCTTTGGATTAATAAATATTTCAGTATTTGCCATAGGTTACATTATAAAATTATATTTACTTAAAGTTTTTAGGTAAATATAATTTTTACAACTTTCCCATATTTTTAGAACAAGAAAAGGTAGCTTTTTAGAAATAGCACTAACATAATTGGTAGTTTTTCTTGATAAATATTTATGAGAGAGATTACACAAGTTATATATTAAAAATAAGTAACTTTAAATAAAAGCCATGGTCTGTCTTGCAGTGCTCAAATCAGTTCTTTCATATATTCACAATGATTTTTTTTCTCATGACAGAACTTTATAATGAAACTATCTTACTCTTGGAGATTTTAATAGTCTTTCAGCCTTAGAACTGTGGACACTGATTAATAGCAACAAAAGGGTATTGAGTAAATAATAATGCAAAAAAGATTAGATTTTACATTCAGTACCATAAGAATCAGAAAGCTTATCCATTGTAAGTTTTACTAATAATTCAAAGGAAACAATCATGAGACAAAGACCAAACAGAAATTGGTCCAAGACGAGGAACATAACTCTCTAGGCCTTTTCTTAGCACATGAGGATACACCTGTCAAAGATTAAAATATGAAGTTCTCCAGAACACATACAGAGTCACATCACATACACAGGAGGAGTAATTTCTGGTATAAAATATAGTCATTTGTCTTCAGATAATCATGCCTCATAAATCTTTGAAATACATGGATGTTTGCTATTGACAATGCTAGAAAATCAGGCATACTTGCCAAAAGTATTTCCGAAATAAGAACTCTCTCACCAGCAAATACCATCAATTTGTTTGCCAGGATGTCAGTCATTAATATAATCACAAGGACATTTGATTAGATTCCTTTCATTTCCATGTATCAAACTCTGATTAAAGGAGAAAATGTATTTCATGCCTGCTGTTTAATTATTTACTGTCTAGGATTACAAGAAAAAAATTTGGCAAATCATGAGCCCATTAAATGAATGAAGAGCCAAGTGAGGTAAATTGTGACCACTTGGATAGTGCAGAGTCAGGACCAATACACAAAGTAGAGATCAAGATACAGCTGGACACAAGGCAAGTAGGCAACCAGGAATTGACATCATGCCAGAAATGGAAGTTGAAACAAAGAAGTATATCTAACCAGGCAATAAATAAGAAAAACCAGAAGAACACAGGCATAGAAAGAAAAAAAAAATCAAAGGATTCGAAGGAGTCAGAATGTAGGTCCAGGTAGATTCAGAAATCACTCAAGCCATCAGGGCATCCATGACACTATAAGCAGCAATTCATTGCTCTGTATTCTCCAAGAGCAGGGGCCAGTATCAAGCAGATGAAAGCAGATAACGCACTTACTCCAGCCTGGAAAGGAAGCTATCTATGTAAAACCTGTACCTTTATGCCAAACCTTTCAACCACATATTACACAATCAATAAGCAAGTAAAGTGAGCTTGGGGAACTCAGAAACAAAATATTCCTCAGTTGCTTCCTCCTGCTACTTGTTCCTTGCTCTTTATTTTATACCTATATTTAACTCTCCACCTACTTTTTCTGGTGAGATTTTAGTGTCATTTATAGCACTTTGTTCATTATTTGATCTTAGTAATAGATCCAGCTTTTCTAGTCATTTTCTTTTTTTATATCCTTTTTTTAAATTTCCAACTGTTATTTTAAGTCTAAGTGTACATGTGCAGGATGTGCAGGTCTGTTACATAGGTAAATGTGTGTCATGGGTGTTTGCCACACAGATCATCCCATCACCTAGGTATTAAACCCGGCATGCATTAGCTATTTTTCCTGATGCTCTCCTTCCTCTGCCCCCGATGGATAGACACCAGTGTGTGATGTTCCTCACCCCATATGTTCATGTGTTCTCATTATTTAGCTCCCACTTATAAGTAAGAACATGTGGCATTTGGTTTTCTGTTCCTGCATTAGTTTGCTAAGGATAATGGCCTTCAGCTTTATCCATGTCCTTGCAAAGGACATATTCCGGCTTGTTTTTATAGCTGCATAATATTCCATGGTGTATATATATGACATTTTCTTTATCCAGTCCATCATTGGTGGGCATTTAATTCCATGTCTTTGCTATTGTGAATAGTGCTACAATGAATATACTTGTGCATGTATCTTTACAATAAAATGATTTATATTTCTTTGGGAATTACTCAGTAATGTGATTGCTAGGTTGAACAGTATTTCTGACTTTATGTCTTTGAGGAATCACCACACTGTCATCCACAATGGTTGAATTAACTTATACTTCCAACAAGAGTTAAAAAAAAAAGGAAAGAAAAAGAGTTACTTTTTCTCCACAACCTCACTAGCATCTGTTATTTTTTGACTTTTTAATAATGGCCATTATGACTGGTGTCAGATGGTATCTCATTGTGTTTTTGATTTGCATTTCTCTAATGATGAGTGATGAGCTTTTTTGCATATGTTTGTTAGCCACATGTGTGCCTTCTTTTCTGAAGTGTCTGTTCATGTCCTTTGCCCACTTTTTAATGAGGTTAATTTTTCTTGTACATTTGTTTAAGTTCTTTATAGATTCTGGATATTAGACTCTTGCCAGACGAATTGATTGCAACAAGTGTTTTTCCATTCTGTAGGTTGTCTGTTTATTCTGTTGATAGTTTCTTTTGCTGTGAAGAAACTCTTTAATTAGGTCCTATTTGTTAACTTCTGCTTTTGTTGCAATTTCTTTTGGCATCTTCATCACGAAATCTTTGTCAGTGCCTGTGTCCGGAATGGTATTGCCTAGGTTTTCTTCTAAGTTTTTATAGATGGGCATTTCACATTTAAGTCTTTATTCCATCTTGAGTTGATTTTGTATATGGTGCAAAAAAGGGGCCCAGCTTCAATTTTTCAACTGGTGCTAGCCAGTTATCACAGCACCATTTATTAAATAGGGAATCCTTTCTTCATTGCTTGTTTTTGTCAGGTTTGTTAAAGATTAGATGGTCATAGGTGTGTGGCATTATTTCCATGTTCTCTATCCTGTTCCATTGGTCTATGTGTCTGTTCTTGTACCAGTACCATGCTCTTTTAGTTACTGTAGCCCTGTAGTGTAGTTTGAAATTGGGCAGTGTGATACTTCAGCCTTGTCCTTTTTGCTAAGGATTGACTTGGCTATTTGGGCTCTTTTTTTGGTTTCATATAAATTTTAAAATAGTTTTTTTTTGTAATTCTGTGCAGAATATCTATAGAAATGCATTCTACACAGAATTAGAAAAGGTAGTCTAATAGAAATGCACTAAATCTGTAAATTGCTTTGGGCACTGTGGCCATTTTAATATTGATTCTCCTATCCATGAGCATGGAATGTTTTTCCATTTGTTTCTATCTTCTCTGCTTAGAGCAGTAGTTTGTAGCTCTCTTTGAAGACATCCTTTACTTCCCCTTTTATCTGTATTCCTGGCTATTTTATTCTTTTTGTAGCAATTGTGAATGGGAATTCATTCCTGATTTGGCTCTCAACTTGCCTGTTGTTAGTATATAGGAATGCTGGCGATTTTTTTCACATTGATTTTGTATTCTGAGACTGCTGAATTTGCTTATCAGCTTAAGAAGCTTTGGGGCCAAAATGAAGGAATTTTCTAGATACAGCATCATGGCATCTGCAAACAAAGATAGTTTAACTTATCTTCCTATTTGAATATGCTTTATTTCTTTCTCTTGCCTGATTGCCCTGGCCAGGACTTCCAATGCTCTGTTGAATTGGAGTGGTAAGAGAGGGCATCCTTGTCTTGTGCTGGTTTTCAAGGGAAATTCTTGCAGTTATTGCCCATTAAGTATCATATTGGCTCTGGGCTTGCATGTATGGCTCTTATTATTTTACGGCATATTCCTTTAATGCCTACTTTGTTGAGAGAACTGCCAACCAAAAAGAAGGTATAGGACCAGAAAGATTCACAGCTGATTTCTACCAGAGGTACAAACAAGAGCTGCTATCATTCCTACTGAAACTATTCCAAGAAACTGAAGAGGAGGGATCCCTCCCTGACTCATTCTATGAGACCAGAATTATCCTGATACCAAAACCTGGCTGAGATAAAACAGTAAAAGAAAACCTCAGGCCAATGTCCTTGAACATGGATGCAAAAATCCTCAACAGAATACTGGCAAACCGAATCCAGCCACATATCAAATAGCTTATCTACCATGATCATGTAGGCTTCATCTCCAAGGTACAAGTCTGGTTCAACATACACAAATCAATAAATATGATTCATCACATAAACAGGACTAAATCCAAAAGACACATGATTAACGTAATAGATACAGAGAAAGCCTTTATACAATTCAACATCTCTTCTGGTCTAGTCTTCATTTTCTGTACCTTCCATGGATAACAGTGGACATTCGCCCAGAAGATTCTATCCATTCCCATTCACACTGAGCATCTATCCTATTCCACATGCTCCTAATGCCAGACTGCAATCTATAATATCGAACTGAGGTCCTTTCCTCCCCAAGAAATAGGATTTTCTCAGATTCCCTTGAGAAAAAAAAATTAGACAGCATGAGTCAAAGTCAAGGTAGGTTTTGATATATCTGATTAAAATTATAGCTATATAATGTCACATTAGCAGAAACAGGTCATACATCTTCAGTGAAGATCAACTAAGTGCCAGATTCTAGGCTGCTGTTTTTACATAAGTTACGCAAAAAGCAATTTTTTTCTATCTTTCATTTTAAGGAAAAAATTTCATGATGCTTCTCTTGGTTTATTAGATACAACTTCTAAGACATCTCAATTTTGTGTGAATTTTGATACTATAGGGAACCAAGACATGTCACTATTTGAATAGATTCCTCAGAGACCTACAAGCTGTCAACTGTATAAAGATTTTCTTTTGTAATGCAATGTTTCAGTTCATTGCACACAACATCAAAACACTAAGATCAGAGAGAATGCAAAAATATGTTTTAACTGATACTTAAGAACAGAAGAATACATTCAACCCCTCAAAGTGTCCCAGGAAGAATTATTCAAAACATTTTTCTACCTTCCTCACAAAACAGTAGAGTCCCATAGTTAACTATCACTTAAAATAGTGGCTTAACAATTATCTTTGACTCCTTGGTGAACATTTATTTTTCTTGTCTCTATTATTATACAATAAAAGTCCAAAAACACATAAAGTCACCTATCTATAATGACAAAAAGTATTGGCCATGTGAGCTTGGGGATGGCCTGGAACAAACTCATCAGCACTAACACATTTGCATGCATTTGACTGTCTAGTAAAGCAGACCAATTATATAGTTCCCAAAAGGCAACTTATCCATAGAAAATTACTTCAGTTCCTTTTTAGTCTATTTGATTGATTATGTATGACCCAGTGATAGCAGCTTGAATTTTACTGTGGATAGAAAAGAAAAAGAAAGCAAACTGGGCTATATTACTTATAAAGGCAAGGATACAAAGGACTAGGCATGAAACTGTTCATTCCATAATGGTGAATATTAGTTTTGCAGCAATTAAAAATTCATTTTTCTGCATTTTCAAGTACTGATTTTAATCTGATTAAATGAAATAACCACGTGTCAACCTGGGGGAAAAACTGAGTGAAGACCGTCATGTTCATCTCAGAATTCAAAGGAGTTTGCACCCAGAATGGTTAACTTTAAAAATAAGTACCTGAGCAAAGAAAAGCATTAATTTCCTTGGTTGCTATAGATTTAGAAGAAAGCTATGGATTTAGAAGAAAACTCACTTGACTACCTAAATAGTTTTATGTCATTTCTAGCTTTCATATCTCTCTACTTTGGAAGTAGATTTTGAAATCCAGATTCTATTTTGAGGCTTCTCTGGCCAAAGGAATTGTCATGACTCCTCTTTACTTCACAGGACCCAACTTTAACACCATTCTAACCTTTTTCTAAATCAACTTCCTATGCTTTGCTTTCACCGAGGGGGTTAATCAAATAATAACCATGATCATTGTAATAATAATTATGACTATAATTAACTTGTATTTAAGTACTAAGTGATTTGCCTGGATACACTCATTTTATCCTCACAACTATAGGAGGTAGCAACTAATGTCAGGCTGAGGCACAGACAAGTGAAATAAGTCACACAAGTTTTAAGTGGCAGAGGAAATTTTTGTGCCTATATGGTGTGGCTCACAGGCTGCACGCTTGAACACTATACCAGATAGCATGGACTACTAGGCAAGATACAGAGAAGTGGCATAATTGTATCACAATTGGTATAATAAAGGAACATTTGTCTAAGAGGAATACTTTGATTTTTGTATAACAGAACAATCTAAGTGAACAAGATATTATTTAGGAAGAATTTTAAGCTCATATTGATTTAATCTGCCTCATAGCAGATGTGTGTCTTAAACACTCTCTTATTCCTTTTTCATCTTAGGGAGAGGTTTCATTTCCCTTTCTTTCTTTCTTTACTTTCTTAGAGACAGTGTCTCACTCTGCCATCCATGCTGAGTGCAGTGGCAATCACAGCTCACTCTTGCCTCTACCTTCTGAGCTCAAGTGCTCCTCCTGCCTCAGCCTCCTGAGTAGCCACCAGTGTACCTGGGGCTACAGGGGTGCACCACCGTGTCCTTTTTTTGGTAGAGATGGGATTTCAGCATTTTTCTCAGACTGGGTTTTTTTTTTCCCAGCTTGGAGAGAGGTTTCTAGTAACATATTTGGTATGTTACTTTTCTTTAGATCTTGCTTATTCAGTATTTTAATCAATGGCATGAATAAAGATATAGACTGCAAACATATATTGGTGTATTTAATATCAGACTGAAAAATAATATGCCTAAGTACATAAAACCAAATGTAGTAGAAACAAGTAACAATTTCTATCTTTAGTTTTCTTAAATGTATTTTTTAAGATATTTAAACTTGAAACACATGTCACAGTGTTATGTAAGTTTTGGTTCATTTGTCTTGCTCTGCTTCTGTATAATAGGTATAAGATTATTTTTCAGAATTCTTAACAATTTTGTAGTACTTATCTCCTAGAGCTTTTTCAAATATAATTGTTAGATGGATTCACGAACTAAAGAATAAGCAGATATAGATTGAAAACAAAAGGATTTTATTTTACAAAGATCAGAATTTACCAAAATCTAAATTTCTGCTAGTAATATTAAATACATAAAGGATAATTATAAGACTGATAAAAATATTGCATTGTAAAGGTGATTAAAAACTTGACATATTGTCAGACCATGACAGTATATTATGATTGTTTTTCAGGTCTCATTGTAAGAGAGACTTTAATACAATGCAAAGCATCAAAAGTAACTTTAAAATATGATGAATGTTTTGAAATTCATGAAACATAAAGAAAACCTTAGGATATTCCATGTTTATTTCAAGGGAGACATGATAAGAAATTGATTATTACATACTTAAAGGCTGATCAAAGAGAGATTAGAAATGTGTTTTTCCTGAGACTTATATGTTTCAGAAAGGCCAATTTAATATCAAAGTCTGAAAGTCATTTTATAAAGTATATTGGTAATAATCGCATCTGCCGCTTCACAACGTTTTGTACTCTTTGATAGGTGTCAAGTAGATCACCTTTCAAAAATGTTAGTTTTCTACTGAATGAACTACAAAGAACTCCCAATTCCGTATTCAAAAGATCATGCGATTTCATGATTTGAAAAATTATACAGAGTCCTAATGAATTCATTCTGCTGCCTGTGGACAATTTGGGTACTTAAATGTGGTGAGATGAAGACACAACTGGTAGTTGGAGTGGTAGTTTTTTTTTTTTTTTTTTTTTTTTTTTTTTTTTTTTTTTTGCAAGGCAAAATATACTTTATTGTGACAGCAAATGCACATAGTGCTGTAGGTAAGGCATGCTACTAGGAATCTGCATATAATCAAAAGCCAGTATGGAAATGAATGGGAATGAATGCTGTTCTTAGATTGAGTCCATGGTGGAGAAGGGATAGAGTTTATGTCCACTTATTTCAAATGCAGTATCATACCTACTTAATGTTACCTATGCTTCTAACCAAGAGCCCAGTGGCAAATAAGAGGAACTTAACTGTACTCAGAAGTCACTTCCAATATCAATGACAGAAATATTTCACTAATTCAACTGAGGCAAATTTCCTTTCTAGACAAAGGATCTAGGAATTGAGCATGCAAAACATCCATTCATTCACTCAAATAATTAACCAGTTTTACTCTCATTTAATTCCACCAGAAGCAAATACTAGAATATCTAGAAGTAGTTTGGATAAAGAAACATTTACATTTTAATACTTTGCAATGTCATAAATTTGGGGCTAAAATAACACCAAGTCAAATTTGATCCCTTTCCATTTGAGGGTACCAAGTACAGTTCTGATTTCAATAGCTGAACTTTTGAGGGAAGAGAGCTGAAAAAAATGCTAACAAGAGATCTAGGCCTTTGATGGAAACTATTAGGCTCTACAGACTTGTCAAAAATCAGTGCAAAACTGAGGGGAAAAGGCTGAAATGCTTTGTAAAGCAGTATTTTTACATAAGTTGCTTCATTTCCCCCTTTTCTATAACAGATGCAGGTAATTTTTTTTTGCCTGAATGCACACTGACATTCTGTTCAACTGTTTCTAAATGCAATACTGAAGGTTTAAACAGTATGCTTTCATTTAAACAAAGAATATTATATGCATGGTCAATTTAGCTTAAGAGATGAAAAGAAACACTTTACTACTATGAAAATTGCTTTTCATAGCAAAGCAAAGAAGTGGTTAAAAAGCACTTTTCAAAGCAAAGAAGTGGTTAAAAAGATGTTGAGAAAAGCTCCATTATACAGAAGAAAGCAATGGTTTAAAAAAATGTCATAGGGCTGAGTGTGGGGGCTCACACCTGTAATCCCAACATTTTGGGAAACTGAGGCAGGTGGCTCACGTGAGGTCAGAAGATCAAGAGCAGCCCAGCCAACATGGTGAAACCCTGTCTCTACTAAAAATACAAAAATTAGCCTGACATGGTGGTGGGTGCCTGTAATCCCAGCTACTTGGAAGCCTAAGGCTGGAGAATCGCTTGAACCCAGGTGGCAGAAGTTGCAGTGAGCTGAGATCGTGTCACTGTACCCCAGCCTGGGCAACAGAGTGAGACTCCAACTCAAAAGATATATATTTTTTATGGACATTGAAATAGTGAAATAGTGATGTGAGTTTAGAGCTTGTTTAATTTCTCAGATTTCTTCAACTGATGCTTGCTTGAGGGAGATACACGTAAAATTGCCACTTGGAGATCATCTTTTAAAAAATAAAGACATGCTTAAATTTGATAAAATCAGCACGTAAATAAAATCAATAATGATAAGTTTTTAAAATTGTAAAGTGGGAAAACTATTGTGCTAACTATGGATGGGTAGTACTAACCTGAATAAAGACTAAAGTAACAATTAGATACGCCCTCCTGACTGAAGAGCTTGGATACAGCACCTGCCTAACTTTGTAGAGGTATGCAGTTACCAGGTGGGTAAGATGGATATATAGAAGATCATTAAATCTGAAATGAGGTTATAAAAATAATTATCATTTCAAACATCAGGTCTGATTTTTTCATAATTATATTACATTTATGTAGTACAATGTGATGTTTTGATATATGTCTACAATTTAGAGTGATTAAATCAAGGTAATTAACATATCCATCACTTCATTTCCACAAAACATAGTATTGGAAGTTCTGACCAGGACAATCAGGCAAGAGAAAAAAATAAAGAATATTCAAATAGCAAGAGAGGAAGTCAGCACCCTTCACATCCCTTTAAGTTTTATTCCTGGGTATTTTATTCTCTTTGTAGCAATTGTGAATGAGAGTTCACTCACGATTCAGCTCTCTTCTTGTGTGTTATTGCTGTATAGGAATGGGATTTCTGCACATTGATTTTGTATCGTATGACTTTGCTGAAGCTGCTTATCAGCTTAAGGAGCTTTTTAATGATTGCCATTCTAACTGGCGTGAGATGATATCTCCTTGTGGTTTTGATTTGCATTTCTCTAATGACAGGTGATGATGAGTTTTTGTTTCATGTTTATTGGCCATATAAATGTCTTCTTTTGAGAAGTGTCTGTTCACATCCTTTGCCCACCTATTGATGGGGTTGTTTTTTTCTGGAAATTTGAGTTTCTTGTAGATTCTAGATATTAGCCCTTTGTCAGATGGATAGATTGCAAAATTTTTCTCCCATTCTGAGAGTTGTCTGTTCACTGTGATGATAGTTTCTTTTGCTGTGCAGAAACCCTTTAGTTTAATTAGATCTTATTTATCAATTTTGGCTTTTGTTGTCATTGCTTTTGGTGTTGTAGTCATGAAGTCTTTACCTATGCCTACATCCTGAATTGTATTGCCTAGGTTTTCTTTAGAGTTTTTATAGTTTTGGGTCTTAAATGTAAGCCATGTAAGCCTTTAATCCCTCTTGAGTTAATTTTAGTATAAGGTATAAGGAAGGGGTCCAGTTTCTGTTTTCTGCATATGGCTAGTCAGTTTTCTCAACACCATTTATTAAATAAGGAATCCTTTCCCCATTGCTTGTTTTTGTCAGGTTTGTCAAAGATCAGATGATTGTAGATGTGTGACATTATTTCTGAGGGCTCTTTTCTGTTCCATTGGTCTATATATCTGTTTTGGTACTAGTACCATGCTGTTTTGATTACTATAGTCTTGTAGTATAGTTTGAAGTCAGGTAGCATGATATCTCCAGGTTTGTTCTTTTCACTTAGGATTGTCGTGGCTATATGGGCTCTTTTTTGGTTTCATATGAAATTTAAGGTAGTTTTTTACAAATCTCTGAAGTCAATGGTAGCTTGAGGGCAATAGCATTGAATCTGTTGGGCAGTATGGCCACCATTTTCACAATATTGATATTTCCTATCCATGATCATGTAATGTTTTTTCCTTTGTTTGTGTCGTCTCTTATTTCCTCAACAGGTGGTTTGTAGTTGTCTTTGAAGAGGTCCTTTACATCCCTTGTAAGTTGTATTCCTAGGTATTTTATTCTCTTTGTAGCAATTGTGAATGACAGTTCATTCTTGATTTGGCTTTCTTTAAGTCTGTTATTGGTGTATAGGAATGCCTGTGATTTTTGCACATTGATTTTGTATTCTGAGAGTTTGCTGAAGTTACTTTCAGCTTAAGGAGATTTTGGGGTGAGATGATGGAGTCTTCTAAATATACAATCATGTCATTTGCAAACAGAGACAATTTGACTTCCTCTCTTCCTATATGTATACCCTTTCTTTCTTTCTCTTGCCTGATTGTCCTGGCCAGAACTTGCAATAGTATGTTGAATAGGAGTGTTGAGAGAAAGCATCCTTTGTGCCAGTTTTCAAAGGAAATGCTTCCAACTTTTGCCCAATTAGTATGATATTGGCTGTGGGTTTGTAAAAATAGCTCTTATTATTTTGAGATTCGTTCCATCAACACCTAGTTTATTGAGAAATTTTAGCATAAAGGGGTATTGAATGTTATCAAAGGCCTTTTCTGCATCTATTGAGGTAATCGTGGTTTTTGTCTTTGGTCCTGTTTAAGTGATAGATTATGTTTATTGATTTGTATATGTTGAACCAGCTGGGCTTTTTTTGGTTGGTAGGCTATTAATTACTGCTTCAATTTCAGAACTTGTTATTGGTATATTCAGAGATTTAACTTCTTCCTGGTTTAGTCTTGTGAGGGTGTATGTGTCCGGGAATTTATCCATTTCTTCTAGGTTTTCTAGTTTGTTTGCATAGAAGTGTTTATAGTATTCTCTGATGGTAGTTTGTATTTCTGTGGTATCAGTGGTGATATCCCCTTTATCAGTTATTATTGTGTCTATTTAATTCTTCTCTCCTTTCTCCTTTATTAGTCTCACTAGTGGTATAGCTATTTTGTGAATCTTTTCAAAAAACAAGCTCCTAGATTCACTGAATTTTTTGAAGTTTTTTCATGTCTCTATCTTCTTCAGTTCTGTTCTGATCTTAGTTATTTCTTGTCTTCCACTAGCTTTTGAATTTGTTTGCTCTTGCTTCTCTAGTTTTTTTAATTGTAATGTTAGGGTGTTGGTTTTAGATCTTTCCCACTTTCTCCTGTGGGTGTTTAGTGCTATAAATTTCCCTTTAAACAGTGCTTTAATTGTGTGCCAGAGATTCTGTTATGTTGTGTCTTTGTTCTCATTGGTTTCAAATAACTTATTTATTTCTGCCTTCATTTTGTTATTTATGCAGTAGTCACTTAGAAGCAAGTTATTTAGTTCCCATGTAGTTGTGTAGTTTTGAGTTAGTTTCTTAATCCTGAGTTCTAATTTGATGGCACTGTGGTCTGAGAGACTGTTTGTTATAAGTTTCATTTTTTGCATTTTTTGAGGAGTGTTTCACTTCCAATTATGTGGTCAATTTTAGAATAAGTGTGATGTGGTGCTGAGAAGAATGTATATTCTGTTGATTTGGGCTAGAGAGGTCTGTAGATGTCCATTAGGTCGGCTTGGTTGAGAGCTGAGTTCAACTCTTTAATATCCTTGATAATTTTCTGTCTCGTTGATCTGTCTAATATTGACAGTGGGGTGTTAAAGTTTCTATTATTGTGTGGGAGTCTACGTCTCTTGGTAGGTCTCTAAGAACTTGCTTTATGAATCTGGATGCTCCTGTATTGGTTGCATGTATATATAGTATAGTTAACTCTTCCGGTTGCATTGATCCTTTTACCATTATATAATGCTTTTCTTTTTCTTTTTTGATCTTTGCTGGTTTAAAGTCCGTTTTATCAGAGACTAGGATTGCAACCCTTGGTTTTTGCCCTCCATTTGCTTGGTAATTTGTATTTCTGTGGTATCAGTGGTGATATTCCTCCATCCCTTTATTCTGAGCCTATGTGTGTCTTTGCACACAAGATGAGTCTCCTGAATACAGCACAGTGATGGGTCTTGACTCTTCATCCAATTTGCCGGTCTGTGTCTAAAAGGCACAATTAAAAATTGGGGCTTTTAGCTCATTTACATTTAAGGTTGATATTGTTATGTGTGAATTTGATCCTGTCATTATGGTGCTAGCTTTTTTATTCTGCCTATTAGTTGATGCAGTTTCTTCATAGTGTCAATGGTCTTTATAATATAGTACGTTTTTGCAGTGGCTGGTATCAGTTGTTCCTTTCCATATTTAGTGATTCCTTCAGAAGCTCTTGTAAGGTAGGCCTGTGGTGACAAAATCTCTCAGCATTTGTTTGCCTGTAAAGGACTTTATTTCTCCTTCACTTATGAAGCTTAGTTTGGCTGGATATGAAATTCCGGGTTGAAAATTCTTTTCTTTAAGAATGTTGAATATTGGCCCCCACTCTCTTCTGGCTTGTAGAGTTTCTGCAGAGAGATCCACTGTGAGTCTGATGTGCTTCCCTTTGTGGGTAACCAGATCTTTCTCTCTGGCTGCCCTTAACATTTTTTCCTTTATTTAAACCCTAGTGAATCTGACAATTATGAGTCTTGGGGTTGCTCTTCTCAAGGAGTATCTTTGTGGTGTTCTCTGTACTTCCAGAATTTGAATGTAGATCTGTCTTGCTAGGTTAGAGAAGATCCCCTGGATAATATCCTGAAGAGTGTTTCAAACGTGGTTCCATTCTCCTTGTCACTTTCAGGTACACCAATCAAATGTAGGTTTGGTCTCTTGACATAGTCCCACATTTCCTGGAGGCTTTGTTTGTTCCTTTTCATTCTTTTTTCTCTAATTTTGTCTTCACACTTTATTTCATTAAGTTGATCTTCAGTCTCTGATATCCTTTCTTCCATTTGATCAATTCGGCTATTGATAGTTGTCTATGATTCAGGAAGTTTTCATGCTGTGTTTTGCAGCTCCATCAGGTCATTTATGTTCTTCTCTAAACTGGTTATTCTAGTTAGCAATTCTTCTAACCTTTTTTCAATGTCCTTAGCTTCCATGCATTGGGTTAGGGCATGATTCTTTAGCTCAGAGGAGTTTGTTATTACC
>PVKV010035020.1:0-17067 GCA_004027835.1 Alouatta palliata
GCACTGACTGTGTGTGGGGTGCTTGTCACACGGCTGCTCTGAGCACTGACTGTGTGTGGGGTACATGTCACATGGCTGCTCTGAGCACTGACTCTGTGTGGGGTACATGTCACACTGCTGCTCTGAGCACTGTGTATGGGGTACATGTCACCTTGCAGCTCTGAGCACTGACTGTGTGTGGGGTGCATGTCACACTTCTGCTCTGAGCACTGACTGTGTGTGGGGTACATGTCACACTGCTGCTCTGAACCCCCAGTCTCTCATCTGTAACAAATAAGAACAAGAGTAGCTGGCCGATCTCTCAGGGCTGACCATCATAACGGCCAAATAAAATAGTATACATAAAACACTTCGTTAACAGTAACATTCTAAATGAATTTAATTTGCAATTATTTCTAAAAACACTGTGTCCTTTCATTGTTATGAAATTGTTTTAGATTGGTAGAAACAAACAGATTTTCCAAAGAAAATAGTTATAGTAGACTGTTTTTATACTTCCAATTCATTCCCACCTGCGGGAGTCACAGCTAAGCTACAACAGAGAAATATCATAGACTCAAAAATCTCATCCTCAAAATGCTTCCCTTCACATTGTGTCAAAGCTACAGGGCTACATTTTCACATACAATCTCTTCTCCAACCTGACTTAGAAACTGCCCAGAGACCTGCTAAGTCGTGCATCCCAGTATTAAAGTTATTCACATAAAACCTCCCTGGGAAATGACCTACAATTTTAATCAAGCTCCTTCCCCAGTAATTAATGGAGACATTTTTTCCAAGAAGGACAGAGATGGTATGAGATGCACACACACACGAGGACAAAGCTTGAAGGTCACGGAATAGTCTGTCATCCAGATATGGAAAAACATTTAATCAGTGTTTCATTTTGATTAAAAAAAAAATACTTAGCGTAGTACTTTGCCAAGCATGAAAGATGTAAGAATGAAGCCACTTCAACAATAACTTCTCAAAATCACTCAGTGACAAGTCGTGTTGATGGCTGTGTGTCAGGCCTGGCCTATGACCAGTGGCAGGAGACTCCATGATGAATGCTGAGCAAGAAGTGTCCCCGCAAAATGCCACATTGTCACCCACTCTTCGGCAGGCTGTTATTTATGCTAAATGATGACGGCTGGGAAAGTCTCAAAGTCAGAGAGCCCGGGCGATGAAAGCGCAAGGATGGAGGTCCCAGAAGCATGAACAAATAAGTGAATTGGATCTGGACGTATTATACACGTCCACGTGGCTTGTATCATGTTTGTTCAGCTTGTGTTTTGCTTTCCTGGGAGTTGTAACTTTAAGGAAAAGAATACCATCACTCTGTGGAGTTCAACCTCCTTGGGTCTATTTCCTTAGTGGCAAGATGACTACAGCAAAACTCAAGCCCTGGGCACCCAAAAATACTGCTGATTCGCCCCATCCTAGCTAAGAGCAAATATCCCTGTGTTCTTCCTGTTTACAAAGGTTTACTGCTTCCTAGGAGTACAACGCAATAGATTTGTTATCGGTTTCAGTTGTTTTGTTTTTTTTTTTTCCTCATCAATCCTGGCTCAGGCTGATCTCAAAGAGTAAAAGTTTCCCTTGTTATTGAGAAACTCTTTACTCTGTTTAGTTAGACCTTGTCTCATTAGCCCGTGTTGACCTACTGTGGCCCCATGAAATTTCAGGGATGACAGACACACGGCAGCCTGGGGAATTAAGTTATGCATAGTTTACAAAGTTTTCAGAGCCACCTTTCATCCTGGAACTCTGACGTGTATGCCAGAGTCTCCCAAACTCATCCTTCCTGCTTTTCCTGTGAACTTAGGGAGTCGCAGCAAAGTCCCTGCTTGGAAAGGCTAGCACCCAGGAGTCACACAGCGCGGGGATTCCAGCACTGCTCTACCTGCACATCAGGAGCCAAGCACATACTAATGAGCAAGGAGGCAAGTAGCTCTATCAGTGTGCTTACTTCTCAGGGCAAAGCAGCCCTTTAGAGGAAGAACGGAGGCATCTGAGCAGGCTCAGGATGATCAGGTGGGTCCTGGCAGAATTCTCCCTTTCCAGAATCTTCCTCTTCCCCGCTCTTGCTGAGGACAAGTGGAATTCACACCTGTATTTACCAGTCATTCATTGTATTGCTTTTACCCACCCCCAAGTAATGCCAAGTGTTGATGTGGGCATATTGATGTGCTTTGTCTTACAGTGCCCTGTCTGTTCTGTGTACTTGATAAATATTTGCTGATCTGACCCTGACTTAAAACCTGCGATACTTAAGGATCCCTCAGAGTTCTTAGTCCTTGCCACAGAGGCAATCTGAACTGAGAAGAGAAACCAGGTTTTCCCATCATCTATGCTTCTAAATGAGGGTGCCTCTGGAGAGAGGTCAGGCACTGTACTAACCTGGAAATCAGGTGAAGTGCAACCTGTAGTCTTAGAGACACTGTCTTGCTTACAAGTGCTAAAACCCCATGCATGCTCCACATTTTTCAGGGCCATTGAAGACAGAAAGATAAAACCCCGCAGCCACTCTACTTTAGCAAAGTTTTCTTGTTTCAGACCTTAACTCCGCGCATCTGAAAATCTGCAGGGTGCTGGGAAGGAAGGGAACATCTGAGGCATCCGAGACATCCTCTCCCGCCCTGCACACCTGCCTCAGCGCAGGCTCCTTAGTCCAGCACCAGCGTGTGGAGGAGCTGGAGGAGAGTGACCAGAAACGCACAGAGAGGGGCGCGCCTTGGGAATGCGGGTTTTCCCTCTGACAGTTACAGAAACCAATTCTCTTTGGCAGCCAAGCCAGAGGCACCCAGTAGCTTTGCGTTTTTCATCGTCGCTCAGCTGCACGCAGCTTCCCAGGTTTGCCTCCTCCTTCCAAATAAAATCCCAGGCTCCATTCAGTTTCTTTTCCAGTTACTTGGTTCCCCAAGGTGGTATTTAGGTGATTAGTCTGTTTTTCTCAGCAGTGCCCAAAACAAACGGCCTCCCTTCCAGCTCTGGCCTCAAGCTTAGAATAAACAGATCAATCAACCCTGGGGGATAGCAACAACCCCATGAAAACCCACAGACAATGAGCCCTCTGGGCCTGGCAGACAAGAAAAATGTAAGGGGTATTAGGCCCGTGAACACTGCGATTTGTCAGCTAGTATTTTAGAATTTCTAGAGCTAATTTCTAAGACGGGACCTTAGCGCAACTCCTTCCTTCTACCAATAAGAGCATGAAATTCTAGCTTTTAAGATATTTTAATAAGAGAGAATTGAATACAGGATGTCTATTTTTAAGCAGGTTTCTAGATTTATTTTCCTCTTGTTGAAGAGTAAAGCACAAAAAAAAAAAAAAAAAAATACAGCAGGAAAATTCCAAGCAGGGAGTACAGAAAATCCAAATCAACCCTGAAATGTTAAGATCGTATATCACCACCGTGTAACAGATCCAATATGCACTCCTGACTGCAGCATCCATCACCAGGCTTCGGGAGTCCCTCCACCCGGGCTGGACAACCCGGGCGCCAGGACCCTTAAAGGAAACGCACCAGCAAACACACAAAATGCGGGGCTTTTTCCCTTGAAGGTGATCGTGGGAGTCCTTAAGCTAGTTCTCGTTTGTCAAAAGCCCCACAGAAATCAAACTTTTATTCATATTTAAGTATTGGCTGAGTGCAGTGGCTCACACCTGTAATCCCAGCACTCTGGGAGGCTGAGGTGGGTGGATCACTTGAGGTCAGGAGTTCGAGACCAGCCTGGCCAACATGGTGAAACCCTGTCTCTACTAAAAATACAAAAATTAGCCGGGCCTGGTGGCAGGTGCCGGTAATCCCAGCTACTCGGGAGGCTGAGGCAGGAGAATCGCTTGAACCCGAGAGGCAGAAGCTGCAGTGAGCCCAGATCACACCACTGCACTCCAGCCTGGGTGACAGAGTGAGACTCCGTGTCAAAAACAAACAAACAAAAAGTGTGATATAAAATGTAGCAATTATACCAAATCAATGTAGGGAAAGTGGCCTCCAAGCCAGTCAAGGACACTACCAGGTGGTTAATGTGTCTAGATGTTTTACGCTTGCAGTTGGGTGGCAAGGATAAATGAACTGTTACTTTACAAATGCAGGGATTACAGTGCATTCTGTCAGAAAAAAAAATAAAAGTGGCTGATGATGGTTTAAGAATTTGAAAATCATCGAGGTAGATTTTCACCTTTGGGATGAGAGGTAAGAGAATTTTTCTAGTGAGCCAAAATTAGTCTTATTTGGGAAATAATTTTCCCAAATAAGTAGCAGCCATGGGCCAGGCATGGTGGCTCACACCTATAATCCCAGCACTTTGGGAAGCGGAGGCAGGCGGATCACCTCAGGTCAGGAGTTCGAGACCAACCTGGCCAACACGGTGAAACCCCGTCTGTACTAAAAATGCAAAAAAAATTAGCCAGATGTGCTGGCGGGCGCCTGTAATCCCAGCTATTTGGGAGGCTAAGGCAGGAAAATCGCTTGAACCTGGGAAGTGGAGGTTGCAGTGAGCCGAGATTGCACCACTGCACTCTAGCCTGGGCAACAAGAACAAAACTCCATCTCAAAAAAAAAGAAAGAAAGAAAGCAGCGGCAGCCAAGGAACCAAAACATGCCTCAGTCTCTCTGAGTACTTATTTTATTGGTATTCTATTTGCATTTGCAGAATTAATGATCTATACTTTAATAGAAATTTACTTTTATTGTGGCGAAGTATCCATAAAATTTGCCATCTGAAGCATTTTTTTCTCTCTCATCTGTTGCCCAGGCTAGAGTGCAGTGGCGTGATCATGGCTCACTGTAGCCACCATCTCTGGGGCTCGAGTGATTCTCGCACCTCAGCAGCCTCTTGAGAGCTGGGACCACAGACGTGTACCACCATACCCAGTTGATTTTTCTTTTCTTTTTTGTCACCCAGGCTGGAGTGCACTGGCGCGATCTTGGCTCACTGCAACCTCCACCTCCTGGGTTCAAGAGATTATCCTGCCTCAGCCTCCCAAGTAGCTGGGACTGCAGGCGTGAGGCACTGTGCCCAGCCCATTTTTGTATTTTTAGTAGAGATGAGGTTTTACCATGTTGGCCAGGCTTGTCTTGAACTCCTGACCTCGTGTGATCTGCCTGCCTCAGCCTCCCAAAGTGCTGGGATTACAGCAATGAGCCACCACACCCAGGCTTTTTTTTTTTTTTTTTTTTTGGAGACAGCGTCTTGCTCTGTCACAAAGCTGGAGTGCAGTGGTGTGATCCTGGCTCACTGCAACCTCCGCCTCCGAGGTTCAAGCAATTCTCCTGCCTCAGTCTCCCAAGTAGCTGGGACTACAGACACTTGCCACCATGCCCAGCTAATTTTTGTATTTTTAGTAGAGATGGAGTTTCACCATGTTGGCCAGAATGGTCTTGATCTCTTGACCTCGTGATCTGCCTGCCTCAGCCTCCCAAAGTGCTGGGATTACAGGTGTGAGCCGCCACGCCCCAGCCTTTTCTCTGTTTTTTTTTTAAAGAGACGAGGTCTCACTATGTCACCCAGCCTGGTCTCAAACTCCTGCGCTCAAGCCCTCTACCTTGAGCCACGTGTAAGTGTAGCTTTCAGTGGCGTTAGGTACATTCACATGGCTGTGCAACTGTCACCCGCCATCTCCAGAACTCTGTCATCAACTCAAACTGAAATTCCATACCCGTTAAATAGTAACTCTAATGGGGTTTACAGCCAAATCATGGAAGTACATAATACTAATAGCATGTTACCGTTACTTATGTATTATCATGTGAATTTATATCTTGCTAGAGAAACAGAACATGATTTAATATTAAAATGTAAGACATTTCCTCAACTCTTAGGGAAGCATGGTGGGATGGAAGGCAACTGACAAACGGAGGACGCCCCACAGGTGGGCGCTGACACCGAAAGCAAGAGCGGTCGTGGTGAAGACTGGAAAGTGACTGCAGGGCGCTCTGCACTGACTGCACCATGAACTAAGCCATGCGGACCCCTGCGACCCACACGTACACCTCCAGATGGACTCCCGGAGCCAGAAGGTCTGCGTCAACCTTGTAACATTGGACCCTGCGACCTGTGACACAACATTTTTCCATTGTTCCTGCCTCAACTCATAAGCCAACCTTATGACACCGGACCTTGGACCTTGTGACATCTCCCCCCACCTCCCGCCACCAACACTACCCTGGCTTGCAAAAACCGCCCTGAACTGTAACTTCTGTAACTTTCCACTGCCTACCCAAACCTATAAAACCAACTCCTGTCCCACCACCCTGCACTGACTCTCTTTCAGGACTCAGCCCACCCACACCCAGGTGAGTAAACAGCCCTGTTGCTGACACGAAGCCTGTTAGGGGGTCTCTTCGTTCAGAGCACGCATAACAATAACCGCCTCGACCATAGCCTGCAGCACAGCCAACGGAGGTGTGGGGGAGTCAGGAGATTTGTCACCTCACCCAGGCAAGCGTTCAATTTCACAAGCCTCATTTATCCATTCATACAACCATTCATTTGCTTATTTAACAAATAGTAGTCCACGGCTTCCATGGATTAGCTAAGCCCTGTGCTGAATGTAAGGGGCTTTTTTTTTTCTTTTTTTTTGAGACAGAGTCTTGTTCTGTCACCCAGGCTACAGTGCAGTGGCATGATCTCAGCTCACTGCAACCTCTGCCTCTGGGGTGAAAGTGGTTCTCCTGCCTCAGCCTTCCGAGTAGCTGGGATTACTGGCACCCGCCACCACGCCTCGCTAATTTTTTTTGTATCTTTAGTAGAGACGGGGTTTCACCATGTTAGCCAGGCTGGTCTCGAGCTCGTGACCTCAGGTGATCCACCTGCCTCAGCCTTCCAAAGTGCTGGGATTACAGGGGTGAGCCACTGAGCCCGGTCTGAATATAAGTTTTTAAGGGGAAGTGCTGCCATCAGTCCCTGTCCCTGACCCCAAGGGGTTTGCCATCTAGCTGGGGACTCAGATACAAGAGCAGGGCTCCTGAGACTTGGACAAAGCGGGAAGTGAGTGAGGAGGAAATACCTCACAGCCGAGGGGAGAGAGAAAGTGAGAGAGAGTGGGGCAACAGAGGAACGCTCCTCTGAGAGAACTGAAAGCAGTTTCACAAATCCAGATGACCGTGGGAGTGGTGGTGAAGGAAGAGACTGGGGAAGGTGTCCGGGCCCAAATCATGAAATCAGGGTATCAGGATGGGCCTCAGTTTTTTGTTTTTGTTTTTGTTTTTGAGACAGAGTCTCCCTCTGTCATCCAGGCTGGAGTGCAGTGGCGCAATCTCGGCTCACTGCAACCTCCGCCTCCCGGGTTCAAACGATTCTCCTGCCTCAGCCTCCTGAGTAGCTGGAATTACAGGCATGCACCACCTGGCTAATTTTTGTATTTTTAGTAGACACGGGGTTTCTCCATGTTGGTCAGGCTGGTCTTGGGCTCCTGACCTCAGGTGATCCACCTGCCTCGGCCTCCCAAAGTGCTGGGATTACAGGCGTGAGCCACCACTCCCAGTCAGGGTGTCCGTCTTATTAAGGCGCTTTCACAGTTTCAGGACGAGGTGAGTCATTGGCGGCTTCGTGAGGAAAATGGTATGTGTGACACCATCTTTAGCTGATAAAGTGCAGAGACTAAGGAAGACCGCACCGTTTATATCTGTGAAATATCTGTTAAACGCTGTGACTCTCTTCCCAAGTAATTCCAGGTGGCAGGAATGCTTGTCGCAGGATCTGTGATGGGGACATTTGTTAAAGAGAAGCCTGCTCCACAGAATAGATCTTTTGGCGGCACAGACCTGCAGACGGTGTGGTGTTCACGGCAAGTGGTCACCAGGATTTCTGGGTTTTCTCCTTCTTACACACACAGAAGACACAGTTTCACATCGCCAGTGCCGTCGGGCAGGGCTGTGCGATTAGACGGGCCCCACAGGCCGTGACTGGCTATGAACTTCGTCGTCATTTTTGGGCTGACACACTTACAAGCCCTTTTCACACGACCCTTCAGTCCGTTTTCCCTCTTCAGTGTACCGTAAAGGTTCCTGCTGACACAGGACATCATGACATCTTCCCTGGAGAGTGACCTGGCCCCACAGAGGACGTTGCATAAACAGATGAAGCCACAGACATCTGGGGTAGACAGAACTTAGCCCAGCTTAACCTGGCTGATGCAGGCAGGTGCAATAGCAACCCATCTAACCTCGAATTCTCTTCTCTTGCAGATACACTTAGAGTCATGAGCGCATTCATGTCTCTATTGCTGTGAGACAGCTGCTGAGGTAGAAAGAGCATGGAGCCAGTTTCCAAAGGAACCAGGTTCTAGAACCGACTCGTCAGCCCATCAGCACATGAACTTGCACATGTCACATAACCCGTCTGAGACCCGCTTTTCTCCATAAACAGGGGAAGCAACACTGGCTACCACCCACCCCGCCCAAAGAGTTGATGTGAAATTTAAAATAAAAATGGAAGGGGCCCCGGCGCAGTGGCTCACATCTGTAATCCCAGCACTTTGGGAGGCCGAGGCAGGCGGATCATGAGGTCAGGAGTTCGAGACCACCCTGGCCAACATGATGAAACCCCGTCTCTACTAAAAATACAAAAAGCCGGGTATGGTGGTATGTGCCTGTAATCCCAGCTACTTGGGAGGCTGAGCCAGGAGAATCATGTGAACCTGGGAGGCGGAGGTTGCAGTGAGCCAAGACAGCACCACTGCACTCCAGCCTGGGCGACAGTGCGAGACCCCATCTCAAAAAAAAAAAAAAAAAAAAAAGTAAAATAAAAAAGGAAAATGTGTATGAAAATGTTACGTGAGGTACCATTCCTGTGACCATTTTCCACCACTGCTAATGACAGTCCTAGGGGAGAAGAAAGGGGATGAATCAGAATTGTTTTAATCTCCCCTCCTCTCACACACAAAGAGGCAAATGACTCCTGTATTTATGTAGATTAAAAATCTCATTTTGCTGCTCAAATCATTTCGGGTTATTTGAAAGCTCGTGTGAAAGTTGATTATCACATGCAGGCTCAGATAATTTCCCCGGAGAGCTAAACAAATTAAAATATATTTTTTAACTCCAACAAGCTGACACGGGCCATCGGTTGCATCCTCAGTACAGGCTCCATCATGTAGCTTTAATCAGAAGCTGGGTGTCTAAGCAATACTTACCTGGCGGGAAGGGAGTGGCAGCAGCGAGGGGCCGGGAAGTGGTTCATCAGGACCCTGCAATTCTCCATGCTGTACGGAGACCAGCTGTGCAGTCCAACGCTGCGCTCTTTACAGGATGACTACACCATCAGCCTACCACCCCCAAGGAGGTTCTCAATCTGATATGCACATAACCTTACCTCGGTTCAGCGTGGCTGATTCTGAGTTAAGGGCTGATTTTTTTTCTTTTTTCTTTTTTTTGAGTCGGACTTTTGCTCTTTTTACCCAGGCTGGAGTGCAATGGCGCGATCTCGGCTCTCCACAACCTCCGTCTCCTGAGTTCAAGCGATTCTCCTGCCTCAGCCTCCTGAGTAGCTGGGATTACAGGCACGTGCCACCACACCTGGCTAATTTTTGTATTTTTAATAGAGAAGGGGTTTCCCCATGTGGGTCAGGCTGGTCTCAAACTCCCAACCTCAGGTGATTCACCCACCTTGGCCTCCGAAAGTGCTGGGATTACAGGCGTGAGCCACCATGCCAGGCCAAGGGGTGATTTTATTTTTATTTTTATTTTATTTTAGAGACAGGGTCTTACTTTATCACCCAAGCTGGAGTGCAGTGCTGTGATCTCTGCTCACTGAAGCCTCGAACTCCTGGCTCAAGTGATCCTCCTGCCTCAGACTCCCAAGTAGCTGGGACCATAGTAGCAAACCACCATACTCAGCTACGGGGTGATTTCTGGACAGAGCCGGCAAGTCTAACTTCCCCCCAAGAGTGGCCTGAACGCTGTGTGACAGGAGACGATGATACAAGAGTGGCCTGCTGACTTTCAGCAGGCCCAGACCAACACATTCATCGCTGTGAGAATGACCCTGAAGACCCAACACGGACCACCCTCCCACAATGCAGAGATAGTGGCCATTACGCCATGGGTCACAGGCACCCTTGCTGAGCCAAGGTCAGCACCGAGAGAGGCAGGTCATCTGAAAGGAACAATCAGGCCATGAGGACAACCAGGGAGAGGTGCGTCTAGCTTCTCTCTTCGCTTCTGCTTTTCAGGAACATCTGTGTGCTCCGTTGCCCCATATCCTTTCTCCTGCTTCAGCTTCACGCTGATGTTACACAGACTCCTGAAGCATTCCTAAGGGTACAGTTGGAACTGGCAAGACAGTGAGGTGGTGTGAGGAAATGAGAGTTTAGCGTCAGACAACGTCAGTTTCGATGCCTGCTCTGATGCTTGCGAGCTCCGCGTGACACCAGGAAAGCGCTTTGGAAATTGCAAGCAGAGATGGGAAAATGAGTGGTTCCTTTGCAGCTGCTGCTCTGCAGGTCACCTTTCCACAGTGCCAGCCCAGTGGGGCTTCCCACACATCCCAGCCGCTCCTGCAGACGCCCTCCCTCCCACGGCTCTCTCGCCATCATCTCGGGTTGCTGCTGCTACCTGCACACGCCACATCCAGCCTTCCCTGCGCACACGCCTGCTCTTCCTTCCTTCAGAGAGCAAAGCCTTAGAGTGCAAAAGCAGGCAACATCTGAATTCACGTCCAATACAGATCTCTCCTCCATTTACCACTGAGAGTAAATGCAAGATCAGTTTTATTCAGATGAGGGCCTTGAAAACACCACATCATTTCCTAGCGAGGTGGCCTTGAACAAGATTCCTAAGCTCTGAGTGCCTCAGTGTCCTTAGAATACGGTTATGAGCAGAGGGATCCCAGATGGCCGATTAGGAGCAGCTCAGGATTGCAGCTCCCAGTGAAAGCGCGGAGGGTGAGTGGACGCTGCATTTCCAGACGGATTTTTATTGCCCACAGACCAGATTCCCAGGCGGAGGAGCCCCACAGGTCGCCAGGATGGCTGTTTGGCCGGCGCAGCTGTTTTCACTGGTGCAGCTGTTTTGCCGATGCCCCGCTGCGGTGGTTCCCCGTACAAAATACGTGAGTCCGGGCGCCGTTTTAGCTGGCGATTGGAGCTCCGGGAAGGCAGAGTCGCCCATTCATCTGATTAAGAAGGGGACTGAAACAGGGAGCCAGGCCAGGAGGTTCCCGGGCAAAAAAACGCCACGAATCTCAGCGCCGCGGTTTCAGCCGGCGCAGTGGGTCGCCACACCAGAAATCACACAGATCCCGGCGCCTTTTCAACAGGCAACTGGAACACCTGGGAGACAGTTGACCGTTCAACTAAAAAAAAGGCTCTGAGGCAGGGAGCCAGGTGATCAGGCTCGGCTGGACCCACCCCCACAAAAAAACACCAATCAGAAACGCCCTGAATTGAGAGTTTCACAGCAAGCACAGCTGAACCCTGGACGGTCCAGCTCTGTGGGGGAGGGGCATCCGCCATTACCGAGGCAGTCCACCACCACAGAGGTAGTTTGCCATTGCAGAGGCAGCCCGCCATTCTGCCATTATAGAGGTGGGCTGCTGTTGCCGAGGCAGCCCACCATTACAGAGAGAGTCCACCATTATAGAGATGGGCTGCCATTGCTGAGGCAGTTCTAACTACACCTGTATAAACAGGACCTCAGTGAAGTTCAAATGGCAGCTGGGTAGAGCCCACAGCAGCTCAGCAAAGCCTCTGCAGGCAGACAATGACTAGGCTGCCTCCTCACTCAGCAGGGCAGCCCTGAAAAAAAGGCAGCAGCACAACAGAAACGCATAAATAAAGCCCTAACTCCCTGGGACAGAGCACCTGGGGAAAAAAAGGGGTTTATGAGTTCTGCTGCAGCAGACTTAAACGTACCTGCCCAGCAGTTCTGAATAAACAACAGAGCTCACAGCTCAGCATTTGAGCTCCTATAAAGGACAGACCGTCTCCTCAAGCAGCTCCCTGACCCCTGTATATCCAAAGAGTCACCTCATAAAGGAGAGCTTAGACTGACATCTGGCGGGTATCCTTCTGGGGCAAAGATAGCAGAAGAAGAAACTGGCAGCAACCCTTACTGTTCTACAGCCGCTGCAGGTGATCCCCAGGCAAGCAGGGCCTGGAGTGGACCTCAGCAGTCCTACAGCAGAGGGGCCAGACTGTTAGAAGGAAAACTAAGAAACAGAAAGAAATAACTTCATCATCAACAAACTGGATGTCCACTCAGAGACCCAATCTGAAAGTCAACAACTACAAAGATGACAGGTGGATAAAGCCACAAACATGGGAAGAAACCAGCGCAAAAAGGAGGAAAACACCCGAAACCAGAACGCCTCTCCTCCTACAAGGGATCACAACTCCTCACCAGCAAGGGAACAAGGCTGGATGGACAATGAGTGTGATGAATTGACAGAATCAGGCTTCAGAAGGTAATAAGAAACTTCTGTGAGCTAAAAGAACATGTTCTAACCCAATGCAAAGAAACTAAGAACCTTGAAAAAAGATTTGACGAAATGCTAACGAGAATAAACAACTTAGAGAAGAATATAAGTGAATTGATGGAGCTGAAAAACACAACACAAGAACTTCACGAAGCATACATAAGTTTCAACAGCCGAATTGACCAAGCAGAAGAAAGGATATCAGAGGTCGAGGATCAACTCTATGAAATAAAATGAGAAGGCAAGAGTAGAGAAAAAAGGGTAAAAAGGAATGAACAAAGTCTCCAAGAAATATGGGACTATGTGAAAAGACCTAATCTACATTTCATAGGTGTACCTGAATGTGACGGAGAGAATGAATCCAAGCTGGAAAATACTCTTCAGGATATTATCCAGGAAAACTTCCCCAAACTAGCAAGGCAGGCCAATATTCAAGTCCAGGAAATACAGAGAACACCACAAAGCTATTCCTCAAGAAGAGCAACCCCAAGGCACATAATCATCAGATTCACCAGGGTTGAAATGAAGAAGAAAATGCTAAGGGAAGCCAGAGAGAAAGGTTGGGTTACCCACAAAGGGAAGCCCATCAGACTCACAGCAGATCTCAGCAGAAACCCTACAAGCCAGGCTGGGAGCCAATATTCAACATCCTTAAAGAAAAGAACTTTCAACCCAGAATTTCATATCCAGCCAAACTAAGCTTCATAAGAGAAGGAGAAATAAAATCCTTTGCGAACAAACAAGTACTCAGAGATTTCATCACCACCAGGCCTGCTTTACAAGAGCTCCTGAAAGAGGCACTAAACATAGAAAGGAACAACCAGTACCAGACACTCCAAAAACATACCAAATGGTAAAGAGTAACAACACAATGAAGAAACTGCATCAACTAATGGGCAAAACAGCCAGCTAGCATCAAAATAGCAGGATCAAATTCACACATAACAATATTAACCCTAAATGTAAATGGGCTAAATGCCCCAATCAAAAGACATACACTGGCAAATTGGATAAAAAACCAAAACCCGTCGGTGTACTGTATCCAGGAAACCGATCTCACGTGGAAGGATACACAAAGGCTCAAAATAAAAGGATGGAGGAACATTTACCAAGCAAATGAAGAGCAAAAAAAAAAAAAAAAAAAAAAAAAAAAAAAAAAAAAAAAAAAAAAAAAAAAAAAAAAAAAAAAAAAAAAAAAAAAAAAAAAAAAAAAAAAAAAAAAAAAAAAAAAAAAAAAAAAAAAAAAAAAAAAAAAAAAAAAAAAAAAAAAAAAAAAAAAAAAAAAAAAAAAAAAAAAAAAAAAGCAGGAGTTGTAATCATAGTCTCTGACAAAATAGACTTTAAACAAACAAAAATCAAAAGAGACAAAGAAGGACATTACATAATGGTAAAAGGATCAATGCAACAAGAAGAGTTAACGATCCTAAATATATATGCACCCAATACAGGAGCACCCAGATACATAAGGCAAGTTCTTAATGACTTACAAAGAGACTTAGACTCCCACACAATAATAGTGGGAGACTTGAACACCCCATTGTCAATATTAGACAGATCAACAAGAGAGAAAATTAACAAGGATATCCAGGACTTGAACTCAGACCTGGACCAAGCAAACCTAATAGACATTTACAGAACTCTCCACCCCAAATCCACAGAATATACATTCTTCTCAGCACCACGTCGCACCCACTCTAAAATTGACCACATAATTGGAAGTAAATCACTCCTCAGCAAATGCAAAAGAACGGAAATCATAACAAACAGTCTCTCAGACAACAGTGCAATCAAGTTAGAACTCAGAATTCAGAAACTAACTCAGAACCACACAGCTTCATGGAAACTGAACAACTGGCTCTTGAATGTTGACTGGATAAACAATGAAATGAAGGCAGAAATAAAGATGTTCTTCGAAACCAACAAGAATGAAGACACAACGTACCAGAATCTCTGGGACACATTTAAAGCGGTCTCCAGAGGAAAATACATAGCAATAAATGCCCACATGAGAAGCAAGGAGAGATCTAAAATTGACACTCTATCATCAAAATTGAAAGAGCTAGAGGAGCAAGATCAAAAAAGCTCAAAAGCCAGCAGAAGACAAGAAATAACTAAGATCAGAGCAGAACTGAAGGAGACAGAAACACAAAAAACCCTTCAAACAAATCAATAAATCCAGGAGCTGGTTTTTCGAAAAGGTCAACAAAATAGACCACTAGCCAAATTAATAAAAAAGAAAAGAGAGAAGAATCAAATAGATGCAATAAAAAACAATAAAGGGGATATCACCACAGATACCACAGAAATTCAAATCATCATCAGAGATTATTACAAACAACTCTATGTACATAAACTAGTAAACCTGGAAGAAATGGATAAATTCCTGGACACTTGCACCCTCCCAAGCCTAAACCAGGAAGAAGTCGAAACCCTGAATAGACCAATAACAAGGTCTGAACTTGAGGCAGCAATTAAGAGCCTACCACCCAAAAAAAGCCCAGGTCCAGATGGGTTCACAGCCGAATTCTACCAGACATACAAAGAGGAGCTGGTACCATTCCTTCTGAAACCATTCCAAACAATCCAAAAAGAGGGAATCCTTCCCAAATCATTTTATGAGACTAATATCATCCTGATACCAAAATCCGGCAGAGACTCAGCAAGAAAAGAAAACTTCAGGCCAATATTCATGATGAACATAGATGCAAAAATCTTCAATAAAATACTGGCAAACCGATTGCAACAGCACATCAAAAAGCTTATCCACCATGATCAAGTAGGATTCATCCCGGGGATGCAAGGCTGGTTCAATATACGCAAGCCTATAAACATAATCCACCACATAAACAGAACCAAAGACAAAAACCACATGATTATCTCAATTGATGCAGAGAAGGCCTTTGACAAAATTCAACAGCCCTTTATGCTAAAAACCCTCAATAAACTAGGTATTGATGGAACGTATCTCAAAACGATGAAAGCTATTTACGACAAACCAACAGCCAATATCATACTGAATGGGCAAAAACTAGAAGCATTCCCCTTGAAATCTGGCACTACACAAGGATGCCCTCTCTCACCACTCCTATTCAATATAGTACTGGAAGTTCTAGCCAGAGCAATCAGGCAAGAAAAAGAAAATAAAGGGTATTCAAATAGGAAAGGAGGAAGTCAAATTGTCTATTTGCAGACGACATGATTGTATATCTAGAAGACCCCATCATCTCAGCCCAAAATCTCCTGAAACTGATAAGCAACTTCAGCAAAGTCTCAGGATACAAAATCAATGTGCAAAAATCACAAGCATTCCTATACACAATAACAGACTTAAAGACAGCCAAATCAAGAACCAACTGCCATTCACAATTGCTACAAAGAGAATAAAATACCTAGGAATACAACTAACAAGGAACATAAAGGACCTCTTCAAGGAGAACTACAAACCACTGCTCAACGAAATAAGAGAGGACACAAACAGATGGAGAAACATTCCATGTTCATGGTTAGGAAGAATCAATATCGTGAAAATGACCATACTGCCCAAAGTAATTTACAGATTCAACACTATCCCCATCAAGCTACCGATGACCTTCTTCACAGAACTGGAAAAAACCACCTTAAACTTCACATGGAATCACAAGGGAGGCCGCATAGCCAAGTCAATTCTAAGCAAAAAGGACAAAGCGGGAGGAATCACACTACCAGACTTCAAACTATACTACAAGGCTACAGTAATCAAAACAGCATGGTACTGGTACCAAAACAGAGATATAGACCAATGGAACAGAACAGAGGCCTCCGAGGCAACACAACACATCTACAACCATCTGATCTTTGACAAAAACAAGCAATGTGGAAAAGAGTCCCTGTTTAATAAATGGTGTTGGGAAAACTGGCTAGCCATGTGCAGAAAGCAGAAACTGGACCCCTTTCTGACACCTTACACTAAAATTAACTCCAGATGGATTCAAGACTTAAACATAAGACCTAACACCATAAAAACCTTAGAAGAAAATCTAGGCAAAACCATTCAGAACATAGGCGTAGGCAAGGACTTCATGACCAAAACACCAAAAGCATTGGCAACAAAAGCCAAAATAGACAAATGGGACCTAATCAAACTCCACAGCTTCTGCACGGCAAAAGAAACATCATTAGAGTGAATCGGCAACCAACAAAATGGGAAAAAATTTTTGCAGTCTACCCATCTGACAAAGGGCTGATATCCAGAATCTACAAAGAACTAAAACAGATTTACAAGAAAAAGACAAACAAGCCCATTCAAAAGTGGGCAAAGGATATGAACAGACACTTTACAAAAGAAGACATATATGAGGCCAACAAACATATGAAAAAATGCTCATCACTGGTCATTAGAGAAATGCAAATCAAAACTACATTGAGATACCACCTCACGCCAGCTAGAATGGCGATCATTAAAAAATCTGGAGACAACAGATGCTGGAGAGGATGTGGAGAAATAGGAACGCTTTTACACTGTTGGTGGGAGTGTAAATTAGTTCAACCATTGTGGAAGACAGTGTGGTGATTCCTCAAGGACCTAGAAATAGAAATTCCATTTGACCCAGCAATCCCATTACTGGGTATATATCCAAAGGATTATAAATCATTCTACTATAAGGACACATGCACACGAATGTT
>PVKV010035021.1:0-17065 GCA_004027835.1 Alouatta palliata
TATCAGAGATGAGAATTGCAACTCCTGCTTTTTTTTTTTTTTTTTTTTGCTCTCCATTTGTTTGGCAAATCTTCCTCCATCTCTTTGTTTTGACTCTCTTTATATCCTTGCATGTGAGATGGGTCTGGATGCAGCTTACCGATGAGTTTTTTGGAATGGCTGATACTGGCTGTTCCTTTCTGTATATAGTGCCTCTTTCAGAAGCTCTTGTAAAGCAGGCCTGGTGGTAACGAAATCTCTGAGTACTTGCTTTTTTGTAAAAAATTTTATTTTTCCTTCACTTATGAAACTTAGTTTGGCTGGATATGAAATTCTGGGTTGAAAGTTCTTTTCTTTAAGGATGTTGAATATTAGCCCCCACTCCCTTCTGACTTGTAGGGTTTCTGCTGAGAGATCTGCTGTGAGTCTGATAGGCTTCCCCTTGTGGGTAACCTGACCTTTCTCTCTGGCTGCCCTTAGTATTTTCTCCTTCGTTTCAACCCTGATGAATCTAATGATTATGTGCCTTGGGGTTGCTCTTTTTGAGGAATATCTTTGTGGTGTTCTCTGTATTACCTGGAGTTGAGTAAGTATTGTCTTGCCTTGCTAGGTTAGGAAAGTTTTCCTGGATGATATCCTGAAAAATATTTTCCAGCTTGGATTCATTCTCTTCGTCACATTCAGGTACACCTATCAAATGTAGATTAGGTCTTTTCACATAGTCCCATATTTCTTGGAGACTTTGCTCATTCCTTTTTACCCTTTTTTCTCTAATCTTGTCTTCCCGTTTTATTTCGTTAAGTTAGTCTTCAACCTCTGAAATCCTTTCTTCTGCTTGATCAATTCAACTATTAAAACTTATGCATACTTCGTGAAGTTCTCATATTGTTTTTCAGCTCCATTAATTCACTTATATTCCTTTCTAAATTGTCCATTCTCATTAACATTTCGTCAAACTTTTTTTCAAGGTTCTTAGTTTCCTTGCATTGGGCTAGAACATGTTCTTTTAGCTCACAGAAGTTTCTCATTATCCACATTCTGAAGCCTGATTCTATTGATTCCTCACATTCATTCTCCATCAGGCCTTGTTCAATTGGTGATGAGGTACTGCAATCCTCTGGAGGAGGAAAGGCATTCTGATTTGGGGTGTTTTCAGCCTCTTTACGCTGGTTTCTTCCCATCTTTGTGGATTTATCCACCTGTCATCTGTGTAATTGCTGACTTTCAGATTAGGTCTCTGAGTGGACGTCCAGCTTGGTGGTGGTAAAGTTTTTTTCTATTTCTTAATTTTCCTTCGGTGGATGCCCCTCCCCCACAGAGCTGGACCTTCCCGGGTTCAGCTGGACTTGCTGTGAAACTCTCAATCCTCAGCAGTTCCGATTGCTGTTTTTATTTTTTTTTTTTTATGGAGGGGGGTACCAGCCTTCCCCTGCGGTGACCCAGTATGCTGGCTGAAACAGCGGCGTTAAGATTCGTGGCGCTTTTCTGCCCAGGAATCTCCCGGTCTGGTTCCCCGCTTCAGTCCGCTTTTCAATCAGCTGAATGGGAGACTCTGTCTTCCCGGAGCTCCAAACGCCAACCAAAAGGGCGCTCAGTCCCGTATACTCTGGACTGAGAACCGCCGCGCCGGGGCGCTGGCAAAACGGCCTCACCGGCCAAAAGAGTCACGCTGGCAACCCGTGGGGCTCCTCCGCCAAGAATCTCCTGGTCCATGGGCAATAAAAATTCGTCTGAAAATGTGGCATCCAGTCACTCTCTGCGTTTTCAGTGGGAGCTACAATCCTGAGCTGCTGCTAATCGGCCATCTTGGATCTCTCTAGGGGTTGATTTTTTATTAGCATGCCCACTTACGAATTTTTTTAAGCTTTTATTGTAAGTTCAGGGGTACATGTGCAGGTTTGTTACACAGGTAGATTTGTATCATGGGAGTTTGTTGTACAGATTATTTCATCACCTGGGTATTAAGCCTAGTACCCACTGGTTATTTTTCCTGATTTTCTCCACTGTTCTACCTTCTGCCCTCCATTGGGCCCCAATGCACACTATTCCCCTCTATGTGTCTATGTGTTCTCATTATTTAGCTCCGACTTATAAGTGACAACATGCAGTATTTAGTTTTCTGTTTCCGCCATAGTTTGCTAAGGGTAATGACCTCCAGCTTCACCCATCTTCCTGAAAAGGACATAGTCTTGTTCTTTTTTATGGCTTCATAGTATTCCATGGTGCATAAGCACCACTTTATATCCTCAAAGGAATATAAATTTATGAAGACCCATGTAGGCATATGTTCATTGCAGCACTATTCACAATACCAAAGACATGGAATCAACCTACATGCCCATCAGTGACAGGCTGAACGAAGAAAATGTGGCACTAAAAATGTCTTTCAGAGGATATCAGTGATCACAGGAACTATCTCATCCTTTAAGATCCCAGGATGTTATATACAGCTCTTTAAGCAGTAATGAAACCACCTTAGGCTCTGCCAGGAGTCTGGTCCAGCACAGATGCGATGCTTTGTCACATTTTACAATATTGAATGGGCACTGAATTGTAAATTTTAAAGATCATGTTTATAATCAGGACTTCCTACAGATACCCTCATGTGCTTTCCAAGTCCCCCTTGACTTCGTGAGCTCCAGTAAGTACTCCTTCAGGTCCAGGCACCCTTCAGTTACTTAAAGAATGCTTTTTTTTTTTTTTTTTTTTTAAGCTCATGTGATTATACTATCTGCAGTCATCACGTCCATTTGTTAGCTTCCTCACCATCTGTCTTGCCCTCCTAAAGGATGCACAGAAAAGAAGGGAGCGGAGAACAAGCAGTGGGGTAGTGAGGCGGTGGGCACTTGGGTGATATAGTTGTGATGTCTAGGTGAGGTTTCCATGTGACATAGCTGTAGTGGATTCTGGCTACCCAGAATAAAATCATTTTATTTATTTATTTTGAGACAGAGTCTTGTTCTGTCACCCAGGCTGGAGTACAGTGGTGGGTTCTCAGCTCGCTGCAGCTTCCGCCTCTCAGGTGCAGGCAATTCTCCTGCCTCAGCCTCTGGAGTAGCTGGGATTACAGGCTCGTGACACTATGACCAGCTAATTTTTGTATTTTTAGTAGAGATGGGATTTCACCATGTTGGCCAGGCTGGTCTCGAACTCCTGACCTCAAGTGATCCACCCACCTCAGCCTCTCAAAGTTCTGGGATTAGAGGTATGAGCCACTGTGCCTGGCCTGGCCTCCTTTTTAAAAAATAGTTTTAGATTCAGCGGGAACACATGCAGGTTTGTTATATGAGTAACTTCTGTAATGGTGATGTCTGGGCTTCTAGTGAACCCATAACCCAAATAGTGAACATTGTACCCAATTAGGTAAATTTTCAGTCCTTGTTCCTCTCCCTCCCTCTCTCCTTTTGGAGTCCATAGGATATTCCTGTCTTTATGTCAATGATCAGTTTCCTTTTCCCTGCCCCTGCTGGTTTTCATTCATTTATCCCTTTCAAATTACCAGCCCCTTATGCAGCTCCCAGCTGGCTGGGCCGGGTGGTAACTTACATGGGCAACAGTCATGAATTCCTGTGCTCTGTTGGCTTCTGTTCAGCCAACAGTCAATGAGAAGAGCCAGAGGAGATCTGAGGGCAGAAGGAGAGTGGAATTGGTATTTGCTACCCCACCTGCATTCTTGCAGGGTTTCCCTGATGTCTCCACTCAGGCCATCTGGCACCCAGTCTACCTCCCTGAAGAGTCTCGTCTGGGCGGCTTGCTCCTCTCACTGGAGGTCTCAGCAGGGTACACCAGCCTCTCTACAAGGCCCTCTCTGGTCTCCAGATTCTGGTAATAACATTCTCCCCTTGCCCTGTAAGGTCGCAGGGCCTGCTGTTCCTGCCCTTGTCACATGTTAACGTTTTTGTTAAACGCTTGCTAAACTTGCCTCAAATTATCCTAGTTTGAGTGTGCCGCCTGTTTTCTGCTGGGACCCTGGCTGATCCACTCTTCCTTTTCCAGTGTGGTTCTTAGACGTTCACAGCGATTCTGTGGGCTACTCAGTGTCTTTTCAATTAAATTCCTTTTCTGTCTTCACTGGCCGAAGTCAATATCTGTTACTGCAACTGAGAACCCAAACTGATTGGAGATTAATAAATTCCACCTGAGCAGGACCTTTGACTGTCTACCTGCACTATTATGAAGACTGGCACTTAGTAGGAGCTCGACATTTATTTGTTGAATGACTAAATGAATAAGTGAGTGAATGAATGACGTACGGCTAAGGAAATGAGGCTAATTTCACAAAGTATGTAACACAGTTTTATACAGATACATTCTGGGTCCTTAAAACTTATCATCTGTTTCTATTAAATAGAAAGTTACTTATTGTATTGCTCAAGATATTCTTGGAAATTTTTCTTTTGGAACTACCTAGGGAGTAAAACAGTTCATTACTTGTGTAAATTGCGTGGAGACCAGCACTCATTTCAATTTGCTCAACAGCACCAGTCCTTCCTAATTGATCCTCCTATGTCTCTGACAAGGGGCTGGGATGAACCAGAACACCCCCGTGCCCGGTGGATAAAGAGCCATGAGGACTTCAATTGCCGTTCCTCTTAGACAGAACATCTACTCATGCTTAAGACAATGAGTGACTCACTCATTTTCTCTAGGGGTTTGTTCAAAGTGATTGAATGACAGAACTGCCCACATGCCTGGGATTGTTCCAGGGGCTAAAGATGGGGAGGATGACCAAGCCCTCCGAAAACAAGAACATCTCTACTGGAAGCAAACACAAAGAGACAGAGGTTAATTTCCTGCCAATCCATAAAAAATAGGGTCTTGTAAAAGTAATTGAGTTGAGTTACAGAAAAAGAAAGAAATAAATATTTCTTGATTAACTGTGCCTGTCCAGTGAGCTTTATACCAAGTATAGTCAGATTTCTGACACTGAGCAAAGGGGCTACCTTAGGTGAGTTTTCTCTTCCGTGTCTCAGCTGAACTCAGCATCTTGCAAAAGAAGCACAGGTTCAGTTGGATCATTTCTGGTGCTGTCTAGGGGCTGCCTTTTTCTTTTCACTTTTTTTTTTTTGGTGGCACGGGGAGGGATCTACTTTCATGCAAATGTAAATATTCCTAACTCAGTGGATGTGCTTCTAGGGGATACTGGCTCTGGTGGTCCTTCCATGGGAATTATCATGAGGAGAAATCAGGAATGGTAATGAAAAATTAACTTCCTACAAAATCCATTTGAATCTAAAAAGCTATCTGAAAGAACTGGCAGTCAGTGGGCAATGTAAAAACTCAAAAGGAAAAAGAAAAGCTTTCTGATTCCGAAGTGACCAGGTGTAGGGATGCCAACTTCCTTGGATAAAGCAAAAAGGGACTTGGTGTATTGATATGGCCATTGTCTTAATTTACTATGGGAGATGCGGGGCTCAAGATGCCTAAATACACACATCCTCTAGCCACGGCTTTCTCCCCATTGGGGGAGTTGTGGGTAACCAAAAAATCCGAAAGTTGCAAGAATACGTCGGAATCAAAATAGGTAGGATAAAAGATTTGTAGTGTTCCTAGAACAAAGGAAAATCTTTGAGGTGATGGACATCCAATTACTCTGATTTGATCATTACACATTGTAAACCAGTGTCAATATATCACGTGTCCCTAAATATGTGCAACTATTATATATCCATATAAAAATTAAAAAGGATTTATAAAATGGTGTTTGTGCTTCATGGCACCCTTGAGAAGTGCAGAGTGGTTAAGGAGGAGGGTAAAGTGCCTTGGTTCAATCCTAGCTCTGTCACTTAGTAGGACTTGGTCAAGTTATTTAATCTCTCTAAGCCTCAGATCTCTCAGTAATCAAATGGGGATAAATGTGAGTATCTAAATTATAGATTTGGGAGAGTATTAAATGAGATTATGTCTGTAAAGAGCTTAACACAGTGCTTTGGGACATGCTAGGGTTCAGTGAATGTCAGGGGGATTTGTTCTCCTAAGAGGGGCACATCTGTCATGGGAAGTGGGCTCCACTGACCACATCCAGCACAGGTACTGCCAAGGCACACTTCTTTGATTCTCCTTTCTCATTTCCCCCCATAACCTCATCTTCTTCTGATTTATATGACATTTCTTGACAGATGTTAGCCAGGTTGCATCCCAGTCTTCCTGGCCTTGAATTTTCATCTCACCCTGCACTGTTCATATGCAGTAGTTAGGCGGTGTGATTTGGATCCCCAACCAAATCTCACGTCGAATTGTAATCTCTAATGTTGAAGATAGAGGCTGGTGGGAGGTGACTGGATCATGGGGGTGGATCCCTCACAAATGGGTTAGCACCATCCCTTTCGTGCTGTTCTCATGATAGAGTTCTCACTAAATCTGGTCGTTTAAAAGTGTGTGGCACCTCCCCTGCTCTCTTTTCCTCCTGCTCCATCCATGTGAGACGTGCCTGGTCTCCCTTCACCTTCCACCATGATTGCGTGATTGTAAGTATCCTGGGGTCTCCCCAGAATCAGAAGCCACGATGCTTCCTGTACAGCCTGCAGAACTGCGAGCCAATTAAACCTCGTTTCTTTATAAATTATGCAGCCTCAGCCATTTCTTAATAGCAGTGTGAGAATGGACTAATACATCAGGACTCGATTTCAGGCAAGACACAGAACATCCAGCTCAAGCTTAAACCGACAAAGGAGTTTATTATTTCCTTTTACTGATGTGGTCAGCCAAGGTTTGACCCAGTGGCTGAAGCTGGGTGCCCCAGTAGGAATCTGATTTCTCTTCCTCTCATGACTCTGCCATCTACAGTGTCGGCTTTACAGAGTTGCAAATTCAGCAAATAAAAATATAAAATGCCCAAATGAATTTCAGATAAATAATAAATAATTGTAATGCAATTATATTCTAAAACTGCATGGGAAATTTTGCATGGTGCATAAAATATTCGTTGTTTATCTGTATTTATATCTGGCAATCCTATCACTTCACGTGTCCTCAACCTCCACGTGTCCCTCACTCCATCCCCTAAACCCATCCCATCTGTGTTCTACAAACTCAGCCCTCTTGCTAGTAAAACAGCCATGGTATTTCCAGATTCTACATTTTCAAACAACACATTTGGGGGGGGGAAACAGAGGAAGAGGTTTCTCTTTTACAGAAGCATCAGCAAATATCTCCTTATCTCTCATTGACTATGATTGAGGTAAACACTATTCAGGAACCAATTGCTATGTCCTTGGGGAGGATGGAGTGGCTTAGATCAGTCAGGACCACCTCTGCAGGGGGGAGCAAGTTAAAACCACCAAGCCTCATGGCTGATGAAGGAAAGGAAGTACTCTTCCATAAGGAGAGAGATTGGTGTGGGTTTCAAACAAAACATGACAGTGGCCTGCCTTGTACAATTGATTGATTGAAACAGTCTCACTCTGTCCCCCAGGCTGGAATGCAGTGGTGCAATCTCAGCTCACTGTGAACTCTGCCTCCTGAGTTCACGATTCTCCTCCCTCAGCCTCTTAGCACGTATGATTATACTAACTGCATTCCTTATGCCTATTTGTTAGTTTGCTCATCATCTGCCTTGCACTCTTAAAGGATTCACAGACAAGAAGGGAGCAGAGAACACGGAGTGGCTGGGGGCAGTGAGGTGGTAGGCACATGGGTGATAGTTGGTTGTCTAGGTAAGGTTGCCGTGTGACATAGCTGTAGCTGATTCTGGCTACCCAGAGTAAAATCCATCAATTCAGCTATCTATCTATCTATCTATCTATCTATCTATCTATCTATCTATCTATCTATCTATGTATCTATCTATTTGACAAAATCTTGCTCTTTTGCCATGGCTGGAGTGCAGTGGTGTGATATTGGCTCACTGCAACCTCCACCTCCCTGGGTTCAAGCGATTCTCCTGCCTCAGCCTCCAGAGTAGCTGGAATTACAGGATCATGCCACCATACTCAGTTAATTTTTGTATTTAGTAGAGATGGGGTTTTGCCATGTTGGGCAGGCTGATCTTGAACTCCTGACCTCAGGTTATCCTCCTGCCTCAGCCTCTCAAAGTGCTGGGATTATAGGCATGTGCCACCATGCCCAGCTAATTTTTGTATTTTTAGTAGTGATGGGGTTTCGACATGTTGGCCAGGCTGGTCTCAAACAGGATCCTGACCTCAGTGATCCACCCACCTTGACCTACCACAGTGCTGGGATTACAGGCATGAGCTACTGCACCCAGCCTGTTTTTATTGTTTAATTCTCAGCAGGAATTTTAGCTTTCAGCTTTACTGGAATTCCAGGTATGATAAACAAGCAATTTCTTCAGCAGATTCTTCAAGAGCCCACCCTGATGTTTTAGCAGCCGGCCAGAGAACTATGGTGTGGTATGTGCATCAGACTTCCCCTGGCCAGCCAGGTGAGGCACAACATACCACCGGTGTGTGAGAAGAAGGGTCTTTTCCAGAGAAACTAACTCAAGATAAACTGAGCTAGCCAGGGTCCGATGTGTCAACTGACCATGGTGGTAGGAGGCGTTTGTATGGGCATTCCATTTTTGACAATGGTTTGCCTTTCTCCTGCTCAGGGCACCTGGATTTTCAGCTGAGGACATTCTCCCATTTCCCTTCTCAGTCTAATCCAAGAGTGAGTGTGTGACTCAGGCCTGACCACTAGGGCTTTGCATTCTTTTGGATGCAGGGGTGGATCTAGGGGTAGATATGCTGCCCACACAGATATAAGGAAATACAAGCATTTCACTAGGGCTTCTAGGAAATGCCACTGCGGTGAGTCTCAGAGGGTGTGAGCCTGACCTACGGCAGGCATCCCAGTACCACGTGGGGAGATGCTGTCTGGGCTTGGAGGTAACTCTGAGAAATGGAGAAAAGCAGACCCTGGGGACATTGCTTGAGCTCCTGGATCCAGCAACACCTGACGTCAGAAGCTCCCACTGCATTTTAATTTACATGAGATGTAGAATCATAGGAGCCGCTTTTGCTCAAGCCATTCTGGGTTAGGTTATCGATCTCTTGCAACTAAAGGGATGCAACAATCAAAAGGGGATGCACGATCCCACCACCTTCTGTATAAACAGGACCCGTTTGCTCATAAAACTAGACACATGTGCTGGAGTTATCTGACTCTAATTCCTTCCAGCTGGCTGATCTTGGGCAAGTCATTTAAATGCCCTGAACTTCATTACCCTCATTTGTAAAGCTGGGCTAGCTCCCACTTAATTTACAGGGTTGTTTCAAGGATTAAAGGAGATAATCTATATACAGCACATACTACATATATAAATATATAAGGCATAGAACACTCTAGCAAAGATTATTGTTATCATCATTCAGAGTACCTGGAGCATTAAGCACGCATATTTGCAGTACGACACTTCTTGATCTTTTCTGCAAAAATAGAAATGTTACAATCTATGCCTAGAAGTTGCTTATCCTCAAATTGAGAAATAAATCACTCATAATACACATTGGCTGGTGAACATCCAGTGGGGGAAACATCTTTTGAGTGGTGAAGTTATGTGACTGTCCTAAAGTAATTCAAATTGACATCTGTGAAGGGAAGGGTAATGACCCAGGCCATGTGTTCACTTTGTACCTTTGTGCCAAAACGCAGTCATTTTGCTAGTCAGTCACGTAATATGTGTGGCTTGCTTTGCATGCCTTTTGTTCTTTCTTTCATTTTCTCCTGTAATATCACTGGGCACTCACTGTGTACCAAGCATGGTGCTAGGCTTGAAGGGCACTGGCCATGAATCACCTACTTTTAAAGAACCTATGGTGAGATAGGACCAAAAATAAGCAAACAAATACATCTACTAGATAAATTCAAATAATAATACATGCTGTAAAATAAATAAAAAGAAAAGTTAGGTAATGTGTGCCTTTAGTACAGTTTCCTAGAAGTCTGGTCTGAGATGGGGATTTGGGTGTGCGTGAGTCATTGAGGGAACACTGTCAGGAAAGTTACAAGGAGATGAGATAAAGAGGTGAACCAGGATGGGTCTCAGGTAGAGTCTAGCCATGGCTGAGTGTTAGGACTTCCAGAGCATTAACCACACAGCAGGGTTGTAGACATCCCAGGCCCTCTTATCTAGACATCAGCTTTCAGCTGCCCTCAGTAAGGGCATTTTCTTCATGGTTAGGTGGCCCTTGAACACTGTGGATCATGCTCCAGAGAAGGCGGGCAGCTGTGTGCCCTTAGCAGCCAATGCTCACTGCAGGAGGATCTAGGCTGAGTATCACCAGCATCCATACGGTGAGTGTTGGAAGCTCATCTGGTAATAATCAGTACCCTTACCAGGGTGACATCTGAGCTGTTGCCTGAAGGAAAAGAACCAGGCATGTTAAAACCTGGGAGAACTTGTTCCAGGTAAGGGAAGAACCCACTGGTTACTGCAAAAGCCCTAAAGTATAAATAAGTTTGGTATGTTAGTAAAAAAATGATTAAGGTTGGAGCATACTGAAGTGCAGAAGATGAGGTTGGAAAGGGAGGCAGGATCCAGACCATATCTTCCCTGTGGCGATGGGAGTGTGTTTTTCATTTTAGTGGCAGGTTTAAGCATGAAAGTGCATAACCTAGCTTACATATTTGAGGAGAACAGATGATAATTAGAGTCAGGGATGGAGCTGGGAGTAAAATGCTCTTGCAATAGCCCAGGTGTAAAATGGGGGTCATACAGACTAAATTGGCAGCTGTGAAGATCGGGGGGGGAAGTGGACAGATTTGGGAACATTTAAGGCGAAAAGCTAATGTGACTTGCAAATACATTATTTAGGAGCAAAGCTAAAGCAACATTTGGGTGTCAGGGATCACAGAAGAGTTCAAGTTGACTTCTTGTAATTTGACTTGAGCAATGGGGCTGAGGTTGGTGCAATTTACTGAGATAGGAAAGACGAGGGAGGGGGCCACATTGGGAGGAACAGGAACCATGTGTTTTCATTTGGCCGTGCTAACTTCGAGATGTATTAGGCCACTAGACACCTTCAAGGAACTATCAGCTAGGCAGTTGAACCTGAAATGAGCCTGAAAGTCATGGGGAAGTTTGAGCTGGAGATAACATTTGGGAGTTAAAGCTTAGAAGTGAAAGAGGAGAGGGTCTACCACAGAGGCTTGTGACACTCTAAATTTGGGGAATTGAGAAGAGATAGCCAAGGAGACCAAGAAGTGGTCCTTGAGGTAAGAGAGGAAACAGCAAGAGAGTGTGGTGATACAGAAACTGAGTGAACAGAGTATGTCTGGCAGACAAGGGAGGAACCACTGATCACATGGCCCTGAGAGGTAGGGTGAAAGAAAAGAGGAACCACTGCTTCCTTCAGCACCCTGGACAGCGTTGGTGGCCCTGGGAAGGGTGGTTTCAGTCAAGTGGCTGGGGTGACAATTAGCCCAGACTGCACAGAGAAGAACATGAGAGCTGAACAGGTGACTAGAAGCTTGTTTTAAAATGTTCACAGGAAACCAACTGTAGCTCAAAGAAGAAAGGATCTAAGGAGATTTATTTTTTTATTTCAATAGTTTTTTAGGGTTCAGGTGTTTTTAGTTACATGGAAAAGTTCTTTAGTGGTGATTTCTGAGATTTTAGTGCACGTGTCACCAGAGAAGTGTACACTATCCAATATATAGTCTGTTACCTCTCACCTCATTCTCACCCTTCCCAAAATTCATTATATCACTCTTATGCCTTTGCGTCCTCATAGCTTAATTCCCACTTATAAGTGAGAACATATGGCATTTGGTTTTTCATTTCTGAGCCACTTCACTTAGAATAATGGCCTCCAGCTCCAACCAAGTTGCTGGAAAAGACATTATTTCACTCCTTTTTATGGCTGAATAGTATTCCATGGTGTATATGTACCGCATTTTCTTTATCCACTTGGTTGATGGGCATTGAGGTGAGCTCCATATCTTTGCAATTGCAAAATGTGCTATTATAAACATGCAAGTGTAAGCATCTTTTTCAAATAATGCCTTCTTTTCCTCTGGGTAGATACCCAGGAGTGGGAGTGCTGGATCAAATGGTACATCTACTTCTGGTTCTTTAAGGAATCTCACACTGTTTTTCATAGTGGTTGTATTAACTTACAATCCCAGCAGCAGTTTAAAAGGGCTTTAAGGGAGATTTTTAAAAAGGGCTATTTATTAGTTTGCTAGGGCTACTGAAACAAATATCTAAGACTGTGATGTGGTTTGATTGTGTCTGCACCCGAATCTCATCTTGAATTGCAGCTCCCATAATCCCTATGTGTCATGGGAGGAAACCTGTGGGAAGTAATTGAATCATGGGGGCAGGTTTCCCATGCTGTTTTTGTGATAGTGAATAAGCCTTGTGAGATCTGATGGTTTTATACAGGGGAGATCCCCCTCCACACACTCTCTTGCCTGCCACCATGTAAGACATGCCTTTGCTCCTCATTTGCCCTCCATCATGATCGTGGGGCCTCCCCACCCATGTGAAACTGTGAGTCCATTAACCATCTTTTTCTTTATAAATTAGTGAGTCTTGGGTATTTATTCACAGCAGTAGGAAAATGGACTAATACAGACTGGGTGATTTGAGCAACAGAAATTTATTTTCTCCTAGTTCTGGAGGCTGGAAGTTCAAGATCAAGGTGCTATCACTGTTTCTTTCCTGTGAGGCCTCTTTGTGCGGCTTGCAGATGGCTTGTCCCTGTGTCTGTGCAAGGTCTTCCCTCTGCGTGCGTCTGTGTCCTAACTTCTTCTTACAAGGACACCAAGCATATTGGATTAGGGCATACCAGTGTGACCTTATTTAAGTTTAATTACCTCACTAAAGTCCCTAGGTCCAAACCTAGTCGCATTCTGAAGTACTGAAGGGTCCTACTTTAACATAACCAATTTGGAGGGGAGTCACATAACAAGATACTAAACCATATTTTCTTGATAATAAAAAGGGAGAAATAGATGATTCAGGAGAGAGGGAGAAATGTCAAGTAAAGGCATCCTTGAGCGAGAATGGGCTTGGGGGCACCTGCAGAGGGATGGGTCTTTTTTCTGGAAGCCCCTGGATGAAAGTTTACACCTAGATCCTGCCCTTGGATGTCCCTGCCTGTAATGGCTTCTCGCGTTCTATTTGTTAAAAGTAGGCACCGATAAAGCAGAATATACATCAGCTAATTTCTTAAAGTAATATCCTCGATCAAGGCAAAAGACCGTAATTGAATAAGCAATTATCTCTGAAAATATTAGTGCACAGAAAAGCATAACAAATGCATTTGCTAATTATTCTTCCCAGCCAAAAACATCAGCTGATTCGGTCTTTAGTAGTAACACTATAAACCTCATAGGTATATCATTAGCTTACTAGGTACCTACTGAGTTTTAGGGATTTTGAAGGAATAGACAGCTGTCCCAAACTCAAGTTTCTACGAGGCTGGGAGGGGAGCGTGGATGAGTACAGCCAGCCAGGTAAGAGCTGTGGGACTCTGGAGAGCACGTGCCATGTCTGAAGCTGTAGCAGATGTTGTCAAGGAAGAAGGTGAGCTCAGGGGCTATCTGAGTGGTCTCAAAGGAAATGCCACAAATCTGTATTTTTATGCATAATCTCTTATGTTTTGAATACTGATGAGTAATTCAAACTGTTCGAAAAAGGTCACATCTCCTATGTAAGATGAGATTGTCTCATTGTTGTGACCATAGAGTCTTCAGTTTGCAACCTCAGGCACTGGGTCTTTATTGCTCCTTTCAGGGACTTGCAATCTATGTTCGGGAGAGTGGCATGGTCAGAAACTCTGTGCATGAGGCGCTCAGACTATAGGACAAAGGATAACAACAACTCATACTTAGGTTCTAGATATCTTCTCCAGAACACTCCTGCCCTCCCTTCCCCTGCTCAATGACCAGGAGCTGAGAGCATGAACCATCAATGGCACCCTTGGTCTCTGGCTTCTGGTTGAGGTTGGCCAATGGGGAGTTCCAACAGCAGGGCAGACAGAAATGAGAAAGTAGTGTCTGAGAACGTATTCTCCATTTCCCTGAGCACTGACTCTGCAGCGATACTGTGGGCTGGCTGTGTGTTTTGTCTAAAGGCCAGAGCTCCCCTCCAGGGGTGCACTTCACATGGCAGTCCCTCTCGGTTAGAGCGCCTTTTGCCTTTGCTTCTTCAGACCTCAGGATGGGAAGGCTCCTTGCTGTTCCTAATCCTGCTGTACAATATTCTGCTTTGCTGTGTCCTGCTATTTCTTTACTATACTCTGTTCAAATGACCCAACTTGGGTATCTTTTTGTTTTGTTTTCTGGTAGGATCCAGGAAGAACTTGGACCATAAGGTTGACAATGGTCTAAGTGCCTAGTTTGCTTCACCAAATACTATCTTACCACTATTTTGCAGAAAGTAATACTCAAGTGCAGAGAAGGCAAGGAGTTTGCCCAAGATCACCCGAATAGCAAGTGGTAGAGCTGAGATTTGAACCCAGGTAATCCAGCTCCAACTTCCATGCCCTTGAACATATTAAGAGAAGATCTAAACTGCAACTTGAAGGATGGGCATATAGAGAGGCAGGGAGGGAGGAAGACGGGAGGAAAAACAGATTGCCATGAGCAGAGAAAGGCATTTTGGAGATGTGTGGAAGGGCTACTGAGGGACTTGTGCTTCCAAAGGAGCAAAATACATGTTCCAAAGCAGAGGAAAAGAAAGCAGCAGGTGGGTAGGAAGCAGAAAGACACCTGCATGAAGGGTTCCTCAGAATGGAAGTGTCTGAATGTGAGACAGGGAGTCAGCACTGTGTGAGCTGCAAGTGACAGAAAATGAATAAAAAATAGACGAAGCAAGAGAAAAACTGAACTTGGTTCCTGTAACCGAAGACTGGGGGAAGATGCAGCTTCAGGGATGTTGGCATCAACAGCCGAGATGAGGCCATCGGGTCCCACACCCCGTCTCTTGACTCAGTGCTTTCTTCAGTGCTGGAAGTCACCTGTAGGCAGCCCCATACTCCAGGCAGACATCATCCTTAAGAACTTCTCTGGTAGGGTGAGATGGCTCCTGCCTCTAATCCCAGCACTTCAGAAGGCTGAGGCAAGTGGATTACTTGAGGCCAGGAGTTTCAGACCAGCCTGGGTAACATGGCAAAACCTGGTCTCTATAAAAAAATACAAAAATTAGCTGGGCATGGTAACATGCACCTGTAGTCCCACCATCCTTAAGAACTGTAGTCCCAGCCACTTGGGAGGCTGACATGGGAAGATCTCTTGGGCCTGGGAAGTGGAGGTTTCAGTGAGCAGAGATTGTGCCACTGTACTCCAGTCTGGGTGACAGAGCCAGACACTGTCTCAACTCCCTCTGCCCCCAAAGAAAACCCCAGTAGATGTTGGTGAGGATGTGGTGATCAGGGAACTTCTGCACTGCTGGTGGGAATGTAAACTAGCACAGTCACTATGGAAAACAGTGTGGAGATGCCTTAAATAACTAAAAGTAGAACTACCAATTGATCCAGCAATCCCACTACTGGGTATCTATCCAGATGAAAAAAAGTGATTATTTGAAAATACTTGCACACGTATGTTTATAGCAGCACAATCCACGATTGCAAAATAGTGGAACCAACCTAAATGCCCGTCAATCAACAAGTGGATAAAGAAACCGTGGTACAGAGATACAAAGGAATACTACTCAGCCATACAAAGGAATACTACTCAGCCATACAAAGGAAAGAATTAACAGCATTTTTAGTGACCTGGATGAGATTGGAGACTATTGTTCTAAGTGAAGTAACTCAGGAATGAAAAACCAACCATGGTATGTTCTCTGATATGTGGGAGCTAAGTTATGAGGATGCAAAGGCGTGAGAATGATACAATGGACTTTGGAAACTTGGGGGTAAGAGTGGGAATGGGGTGAAGGATAAAAGACTACAGATATGGTGCAGTGTATACTGCCTGGGTGATGGATCCATCAAACTCTCACACATCACCACTAAGGAACTTACCCATGTAACCAAGTACCACCTGTATCCTAATAATGTATGGAAAAAAAATTCCCCCCCAGAAAATCTTTTCTTTCATAATAGTTCCTACAAAATCCAGGAACGACCTCTGAGCTGCCAGGCCGGGTCACACACTCATCCATGGGACAATCATGATGGCCGAAGGGATGCCAGGCTCCCATTGACCAGCCATGGTCACATGATGCCCCGGAGCTGGGAAGCAGAGCCACTCCCATCAGAACCATGTAGCCTGAGGGTGGGGGCAGCCTGAGTCAACAAAGAAAAAGGGGGTTGAATACCAGTATGTGAAAAGAACAAATGTCCAGCGTTGTGGTAGACAGACTCGCCAAGGTGGCTCTTGAAAATGGACACAATGTGGGGCTGACTTCCGGGAGAAATACGATCTCCATGCAAATACGGCACATAGAACCATACACATGGCCAATTATCTACCAGGTCCTCTGAAAGAGCTGTCCCACTTCCTCACCCACACACACACTCTCCATGGCCCTGGGAGTAAACCCTGGTGTCCTTCCTGGCCCTCACGGCTGCACACGGAGGGTCTTGCCTTTCAAGCTCCCATGGCTTCCATGATGCCACTCTCCTCTTCTCCCCTCATGTCTCCCCCTCCAGCTCTCCTGGCCTGCTAGGGGATCTTCAACACCCTCCCACCTCAGGGTTTTTGTGGTTGCTACCCTTTCTGCTTGTAGTGCTCTTTCCCCAAAAATCCACGTGCCCAGTCCCTCTCTTCCTTCACATGTCATGTTCTCTGCGAGATCTTCTCAAACCAGACTAACCCACGTTTCTACCTCCTCCCCTCCCTGACACAGCTTCCTTCTTACAAGCTTTCTCTTCCACTTTGTAGCACATATCCCTAACAGGACATGCATTTTACTTACTCATCGCATTCATGATCTCTTCCCAAGTATAACATAGGCACTGCGATGGGAGACCCTTTTCTGTTATGTTTGCTGCCTGGCTTGGCATGCAGTAGGTGCCTAATAAATAGGTGCACTGAGTGACTAAATGAACTCCCTTTTCAATCTGCTCTGAGAGATTTTTGTCTTGGCTCCTCTATGGAGACTCCTCTTGTGAAGGCCATTGATGGCCTTTGTGCTGCCATACTGGATGGTCATTTCAGTCCTCCTACCTTTACTGACCAATAAGCA
>PVKV010035022.1:0-17036 GCA_004027835.1 Alouatta palliata
ACGATTTATAGTTCTTTGGGTATATACCCAATAGTGGGATTGCTGGGTCAAATGGAATTTCTATTTCTAGATCCTTGAGAAATCGCCACACTGTCTTCCACAATGGTTGAACTAATTTACACTCCCACCAACTGTGTAAGAGTGTTCCTGTTTCTCCACATCCTCTCCAGCATCTGTTGTCTCCAGATTTTTTAATGATCACTTTTTTTAAAATATAACTGAACAGTATCCGTTGTATGAATATATCACAATATGTTTATCCTGTGGATGGATGTTGAAGTTGCTTCCAGTTTTTGGTTACTTCAAATAAAGCTGCCACAAACATTTGCAAGCACTGTTAAAATTATTATTACTAAATGTGAACTCTGTTAATGAATATGAAAGGAGTGCCAGGTGTGGTGGCTCATGCCTGTAATCCCAGCACTTTGGGAGGCCAACATGGACAGATCACCTAAGGTTGCAAGTTCAAGATCAGCCTGACCAACATGGAGAAACCCCATCTCCACTAAAAATACAAAATTAGCCGAGCATGGTGGCACATGTCTGGAATCCCAGCTACTCAGGAGGCTGAGGCAGAAGAATTGCTTGAATCCGGGAGGTTGTGGTGAACTGAGATCATGCCATTGCACTCCAGCCTAGGCAAAAAAAGTGAAACACCATCTCAAAAAAAAAAAAAGAAAGAAAGAAAGAAAGAAAGGAGATGGAAGGGTCATGAAATGTTATTTCCAATCCTGATGTCCTTATGCTTGAGCTAATGACAGATCCAGCCTCCCTTTGACCACTTAAAAAGATAGGAGACAGAATGAGTTCAAACACATGGCTGGGTGCAGTGGTTCATTTCTGTAGTCCCAGCACTTTGTGAGGCCAAGACAGGTGGATCACCTGAGGTCAGGAACTTGAGACCAGCCTGGCCAAGATGGTGAAACCCTGTCTCTACTAAAAGTACAAAAATTGGCTACGCGTGATGGCTCATGCCTGTAGTCCCAGCTATTAGGGAGGCTGAGGTGGTAGGATCACTGGAACCCAGGAGGTGGAGGTTGAAGTGAGCCAAGATTGCACCACTGCACTCCAGCCTGGGCAACAAAGCAAAACCCTGTTTCAAAAAAAAAGAAAAATCAGCCAGGTGTGGTGGCGCACACCTATAATCCCAGCTACTCAGGAGACTTAGACATGAGAATTGCTTGAACCCAGGAGGCGGAGGTTGCAGTGAGCTGAAATCATGCCACTGCACTCCAGCCTGGGTAACAGAGTGAGACTCCGTCTCAAAAAAATGAAAAGGTTACTACAATGTCATCTCAGTTTATACCAAATCTGACCAAATTTTGAAGCATAATTAGGATGTCAGTGTTATTCAACAAAGACTTCGGCTTTTAGAAATTTTATCTTACCACTCGGCGTAGTGGTGTGTGCCTGTATTCCCAGCTACTCAGGAGGCTGAGGTGGGAGGATCACTGGAGCCCAAGAGTTCTGGGCTGTAGTGTGCTATGCCAATTGGGTTTCCACACTAAGTTCAGCATCAATATGGTGACCTCCTGGGAGCCAGGGACCACCAGGTATGAGGGGTGACCCAAGGAGGGGTGACTGGCCCAGGTCAGAAATGGAGCAGGTCAAAATTCGCGTGCTGATCAGTAGTGGGATCATACCTGTGAATAGCCACTGCACTCCAGCCTGGGCAACACAGCAAGAACCCATCTCTAAAAAAAAAGAAAGGAAAAAAAAAGAAACTTTATCTTACCTTCCCATTTTACACAAATTGATCAATTTTCCCAACTATGTTGAAATCAGCTGTAAAAATAATTTAGGTCAAGTAAAAACAGTAAATTCTCTGAGATATGAATATCCAGACATTTATGTATTTTGCATAATTTTCCTATCTAGGATTGAACTCATGAGTATTTGACTAGAGACGCTGAAATAAGATTGAGCTCCATTAAAACTAATTTAATGCTAAGCTGTTTGAGGAAAAAAGGATAATTAGCTAATCAGTATGTATATCCATGTAAAGAAATACATTTTAATGGTGACTTGCCACACCACAGTCATGGGGTTTCCCCTGAAAGTTCTCAAGATTGGCTGGGCACAGTAACTCACACTTGTAATCCTAACACTTTGGGAAGCTGAGGTGGGCTGATCACTTGAGGTCAGGAGTTCAAGACCAGCCTGGCCAACATGGTGAAACCCCATCTCTATAAAACACAAGTATTAGGCAGGTGTGGTGGCACATGCTTATAATCCCAGATACTCAGGAGGCTGAGGCAGTAGAATCTCTTGAATTCAGGAGAGGAGGTTGCAGTGAGCCGAGATGAGGTCACTGCACTCCAGCCTGAGTGACAGAGCCACTCTGTCTAAAAGAAAAAAGAAAGAAAGAAAAAGAAAAAGATAAAGGTTAGTGTCAGTAGGTTTGGAATGAACTAGACTGGATGATTTTAAAGGCTCAGTGTTTTGTGATTTTTTTTTTCCCATGGAAGTTTACGATGCACTACTGGAAAAGTTCCAAACCACTGTTTAATTTAGGTACAGAAAAAGATACACTGATATCTCTCAAATTATGTATTTCTAAACATTGATGACTGCACATTATTGTGATGTGATGAAGGACATTATTAGACGTGTCAGGATTGCTAGCAAACAAATAAACTGTGTAGCCCTGGTGTTATACAATTCCAGGCTCTCTGCTGTCTGTGTCCTGATATTAGAGGGTTTCCAGACCTCCTAACCACTTCCTCAACCTCCAATAGTTCCTTGAGGCAGAATTAAACCACGTTGAAATATCACTACCACACACACCACATTGGCTTAAATTAAACAGCTTGACAATACTATGTGTTGACAGTAAAATAGAGCAAGAAGAAGTGTAAATTCACCACTGGTAGAAGTATAAATGGACATACCCACTTTGGAAAGCAGCTTGGCACTGTCCACTAAAGTTTGTTACACATACCCTATGACTTAGCAATTCCATTCCTAGGTAGACAGCCTAGAGAAGGGATTCCCAAAGTATGGTTCCTACACCAACGGCATCAGGATCACCTGGGAACTTAGAAATGCCAAATCCTTGGGCTCCACCCCAAACCTACTCAACCAGCAACTACAGGTGTAGGGCCCAGCAATCTGGGTTATAATAAACCCCTCACATTACTGTAATGCATTTTAAAGTTTGAGAACTACTGCTATGGAGAATTAGAAACATGTTTATCAAGACAAGGATGTTTTTGACAGCATTGTTTATAATAAGCTAACACTGAAAACAACCCAAATGTCCATCAATACCATAATGCATAAATATGCTATGGAATAGTTATGTGATACAGTGAAATGTTAAAAAATAATGAATCACAGCTATACAAAATATCATGGCTGTCTCAAACATAATGGTGAGTAAATATTGAAGACACAAAGAATACATTTTTATATCCATATAGAGAAATGTTCTTGTCAAACTATGTTCTAAGAACCCAAAACTATATCCTTAGTTCTAATCTTTTTTTTCTTTCTTTCTCTTTCTTTCTTTCTTTTTCTTTCTTTTGAGACAGAGTTTCACACTTGTTCCCCAGGCTAGAGTGCCACAACCTCCGCCTCCCAGGTTCAATTGATTCTCCTGCCTCAGCCTCCCAAGTAGCTGGCATTACAGGCATGTGCCACCATGCCTGGTTAATTTCATATTTTTAGCAGAGATGGGGTTTCTCCATGTTCATCAGGCTGGTCTCACACTCCCAACCTCAGGTGATCCGCCCACCTCAGCCTCCCAAAGTGTTAGGATTATAGGCGTGAGCCACCGCGCCTGGTCCAGTTCTAATCTTTTCTTAGAACTCTAGGCTGGCATGTAACTAGTACCTACCACACAATGTGTGTTGAGCTCATATAACATATCTTATTCTTTGTAATTATAATCTCTATGACCACAGAGTATTTCATAATATGGGTATACTACATTCATTTAACTACTTTCTTCTTGAAGGGCTTTTCTAGAACATTGTTTAGGCTGCCCCTGTAGGATGAAAATTCTATGAGGTGAGAGACCTTGTCTGTCCTCTAAGACAGTGCCTGCTGTTCAATAGTTCATTGAGTTGCTTTTCCAGATTAACTTTCCTGTAAGAAAAAAGAATACCGGCCAGATGTGGTGGCTCACGCCTGTAATCCCAGCACTTTGGGAGGCTGAGGCAGGTGGATCATGAGGTCAAGAAATTGAGACCATCCTGGCCAAGACGGTGAAACTCCTTCTCTACTAAAAATCCAAAAATTAGCTGGGTGTAGTGACACACGCCTGTAGTCCCAGCTACTCGGGAAGCTGAGACAGGAGAATCGAACCCAGGAGGCAGAGGTTGCAGTGAACCAAGATCACACTACTGCACTTCAGCCTGGTGACAAAGTAAGACTCTGTCTTAAAAAAAAAAAAAAAAAGGAAAAAGAATACTTTGGTCAGTTTTATTAATCTTTGTTATAGCATGAATTGATTCTTTGTACATTTTTTTTTACAGTGAATTAGCCCTAGAGAATCCAGTCAAGTCTGGATGACATGACAACAAATGTTCCAGACTTGGAAAATGAGACTGTAGATTCTGGGGCAGAGTGAGCTTCTAAGGTCACTTAATTTCCTTCTCTGACATGTCTTTTCTGTCCCAGTGCAATAGGAGCTAGGAAATGTGTGGCCTTAGACTTAAGAAACCGTATGTCTCCAATTTTCTGAGAGTACCTATTTAAAATATCCTAGCTCTCCTAAATTTAATTGATCTTGTATTCTAGTTTGTGGTTTGGGACATTAAACCCCATACCTGGACCAGGGAGTCACTGGCTCTAGAGAAAACGCTTGTAGGGCAGAACAGGCCACTTGGAAGGCCTGCTTCTTTGAAACCTTGCCTGTGTCCTCCCTGCTTAATGACAAGCTGTCTAGCCCAATCCTAGAAGAGTCGTAAAGGAGTTCTTCCCTGAGTTTAGCTGTCAGAGCAGAGCCTATGGACAGCTGCAGGAAGGAGCAGCAGATGCTACTTTGGGTGTGGCTCAGAGAAGAGACCTAAGCAGCATACACACTGACTGCATGCTGTCAGATTTACCTTTGAAAGCCCATTTTGATGTCACATGAAGTCACAGCCTGGAGGCAGAAAACTCTTCGCCTGAGAAGAGCATCTGGTCGAAAAATGGCACCAATTTGGGGGATGGACATCCCACTGCCATCATGTATCAGCCTTTTTTTGGGGGGGGGGGCTTTGGATACTGTTTTCTGGGAATCAGAGCTGGAAGCAGGTGCCAGCCAAGATAAACTCAAAGGTATGTGATGTAGCCCTCCCTTGAAACTCACTGGTCCCTGCTCCTGAGGCAATAAAAATTCCTGTACTTTGGGTCAGGGGAAGAACTGGATTCGGGGAGAAGGGAGATGAGACAGTGCCCATGGATGTCTTCCTGTAGGTCACTATAAATCACTTTTCCTACAATTCATTTCAACAGACCTTGAACACCTATTATATACAGCAGTGTAGCACACATTGAGAAAGAATAAAAGACTATCCCCACTTTGTAGGAGCCTGAGGTGAAATGGGGGAGACAGACAGACACACAACTTCAAGGAAACATAACGTGTTAACAGATGTATAAATGTTGCTAAATACATGGGAGGTGAACAGCATTTTGAACTAGGGGCTCTATAAACTGCCATCAGGGAAAGCTCAGGTTTGAGTGTCCTTCAGAGGAAGAGTGGGATTTGGAAGGTGATTGGGGTGAATACAGGATGGCGGTGGAAGCCTTTAAAAAAGAGGGAATACATTGGAAAAAGGCATGGGAAAGGGAAGAGTATTGGATGTGTTTGAGGAGAGATGTCACCAATCTGGATGGAGTATAGAACTGTAGGGACTCAGAGAGAGAAAAGGTTGAAAAGCTGACAGAGGTCACATTGTAGAGTTTTGAATGCCAGGCTGAATACTTTCTATAAATACAACTCAGTGCAGTTTGAAAGACATCAAAGATTTTAAAGTCAGGTAAAAACGTGCTTATTACAGGACAAAAATGAGTATTGGATAACTAAAAACAAAAGAAAAGGAAAATAAATTTAAAAATTAAAAAAATGTGCTTAGATCTGTGCTTTAGAGCAGTGCTTCTCAAACTTTACATGAATATAAATCACCTGGGGGGTCTTGTTAAAAAGCAGATTCTGATGTAGTAAGTCTGGGGTAGGGATTGAGTTTCTACAGTTCTAACAAGCTCCCAGGTGATACTGCTGCCCTTGGACCGGGACCACACATTAAGAGTGAGGCTTTAAATACCTCCAGAAAGCTTTTATGATAGTTCTCTAGCATAGCTAGGCCATTTTCATGGTTTGATGGGAAGAAGGGAGGAAATAAAAGAATAAGAGCAGTACAGTGAAAAACAGAACATAGCCAGGCGGGGGGCTCATGCCTGTAATCCCAGCACTTTGGGAGATTAAGGCAGGTGGATCACTTGAGGTCAGGAGTTCAATGCCAGCCTGGCCAACATGCTGAAACCCTGTCTCTACTAAAAATACTAAATTAGCCAGGCATGGTTGTGCGCACCTGTAGTCGTAGCTCCTGGGGAGGCTGAGGCACCAAAATCACTCGAACCCGGGAGGCAGAGTTTGCAGTGAGCTGAGATCACGCTACCACACTCCAGCCTGGGCGACAAGAGGGAAACTCCATCTCGAAAAAAAAAAAAGAGAACATAAATTAATTCCCCAAATATTTATCACCCACCCCTACCCCCATTTTCACTCCTCTGTGCACTATTGATACAGCAGTAAGTGGAAGAGACGAAACTACCTGCTGTCAGGGATGTGAAAGTGGAGGCAGTCTTGGGGTGAACGTTTGCATGTGGAAGGTGATGTAAGACTCCCTTGCAAAGGAGGGAGAAGGGACTGAGTCTATTTTTCCTTATGCAAAGAGTTAATCATAAACATTATCATCATTTTCTACGAGGACTGGATTCATCACGGCCTAGTGATTAATAGAATTCAGTCTATGAGGACTGAATTCATTATTTCCAGTGCCTAGTACACTGCCTGGCATATTAGTAAGTGCTCCGTAGTTGTTTGTGAAATGAATAAAAGACCTCAATTCTAACCCTGAATGACTCACAAGATGATGGTGTTTTAAACAAGATAGGCAACATTAGACAGGAAAAGTAGTGAATGTGATGGGAGGCAGAAAATGAACTATTGTATTGGAAGTGCTTGGAGAATTTATGTGGAGATATTCATCAAGCATCTCAAATTAATGGCCGAGACCTGTGATGTTCAATATTGTATCCACTCGTCATATGTGACCATTTACATTTTTTATTTTTGAGACAGTGTCTCACTCTGTCACCCAGGATGGAGCGCAACTCACAGCTTACTACAACTTCGAACTCCCAAGCTCAAGTGATTCTCCCACCTAAACCTCCCGATTAGCTAAGACTACAGGCCCATGCCATCATGCCTGGCTAATTTTTGTATCTTTTTGGTAGAGACAGGGTATTGCCATGGTGGCCAGGCTGGCCTCCAACCCCTGGGCTCAAGCAATCCACACGCCTCGGCCTCCCAAAGTGCTGGGACTACAGGCATGAGTCATCACACCCAGCCTTAAATTAATTAAAATTAAATAAAATTTAAAATCCAGTTTCTGGCTGGGCACAGTATCTCATGCCTGTAATCCCAGCACTTTGGGAGTCTAAGATGGGCAGATCACCTGAGGTCAGGTGTTTGAGACCACCCTGTCTCTACTGAAAATACAAAAATTAACTGGGTATGGTGGTACGTACCTGTAGTTCTAGCTATCGGGAGGCTGAGGCAGGAGAATGACTTGAACCTGGGAGGTGGAGGCTGCAGTGAGCCAGGATGGTGCCACTGCACTGCACTCCAGCCTGGATGACAGAGCAAGACACTGTCACAAACAAGCAAAGACAGCACACACAGAGCCCCCAAAGCTAATTGTGTCACTCTGCTAAAAGTAACTAAGCACACAACATTTCTCTGTACACTATTGTCTGCAGCGACATTTTCAAACCTTTTTTGACTCTCAAACTTGTTTCACTCTCATAATTTTGTCAGCCTCCTTAGGAACTTAAAAAACATTTTGTCCATTTTCCATAAAACTTATTTTAGATAAATTTTATTTTAAAACAATGTCTTTTTATAAATGGAAAGTTATTTTAACATCATCTTAAAGAGTAAAAGACAAATGTCTACTATTCTGTAACGAGTGATGAGTGACATTTAATTGACTTTAAGTATATTAGGTATGAGAATTTTCACAACTGAGTATGAGAAATGGCAAAGGTTTTGTTTTTGTTTTTTGTCTATATCAAACATAATCTGGCTTAAACTTCCCTTTACCTAGGTTGGCAAAAAAAAGTCCAACCTTTGTGTTGTATAAGAGTTCCGGAGTTTCTGCAGTTTATCCAGAGTAGAAGTGAGTCAGGCCCTTAAGCCACAGAGATAGCTCTTGCTTTTCTGCTTAGCCTTCTGAAGGCAAAAACTGTGTCTCAACCCCTCTCTGCCAAGTTCAGTCTCCAGGGTCTTTGCTAGGGTCCCTAAACTGCTGCATCTGTGCTCTTAACACTAGAAGGGCTCCAGGACCCCCTACCCAGGGTCCTCCTACCCAGTACACCTGAGGCTTCAGGACTATTGGCATTTCAGGGCGCCAGCTTCCTTCCTGTCTTAACCCTCTGGGACACTTCAGCTTAAAATTTTCACAGATCTAGATTTATTTAAGGGTTGTTTTTTAGGTTCCTGACAATTGTTTCAGCCCTGAAACACTCACTCCCTGCTGTGCATTAGGAGTTCCAAGACCCTATGAACAAAGGCCTGGCTACCTTTTCGGTACAGGGAAGCATGAATCTACTTTCCTTGTCAGAAAGTTGCAGCAATAAAAATATAGTGTAAATTACTCAGGAAGTCACTCTGCCTCATAAAACAGCTAATAAAATTTCTTACTACGTTATTTATGTAACAAAAAACTTTTTTGTTAATAAACACATTTTTATTAAGGTACAATGAATACCATAAAATGCACAGATCGTAAGTGTATAGGGTGATGAGTTTTGATAAATTTATATACCCATGTAACTAAAACCTTGATCAAGATATGGCTTAGCCATAGCCCTGAATGGAAACAAGCCTCATATTGTTTTCTGGTCTCTGCCCTCCTCTCTGCTCAGACACAGCCTCTATTCTGATTTCTATCATCATGGATTAGTTTTGCCTTTTCTTTTTTTTTTTTCTAAAGAAGTTAAAGGTTAAACTTAAAAATATCTTACAACAAATAAAAGTGTAAAAACAACATACCAAAACTCATGGAATGCAGCAAAAACAGTTAAAAGGAAAATTCATAGCAATAAATGTTCTATGCTTTGAATACTTTGTCCTTTGAAAACTCACACCTAAATGTTATCTCCAATGTGGCAGCACTGTGAGGGATTCTTTTTTTTTTTTCTTTTATCATTATTATACCTGAAGTTCTGAGATACATGTGCAGAACCTACAGGTTTCTTAAATAGGTGTACACGTGCCATGGTAGTTTGCTACATCCATCAACCCGTCATTTACATTAGGTATTTCTCCTAATGCTGTCCCTCCCCTAGCCCCTCCACCCCCAGACATGCTCCAGTGTGGTGTATGATGTTCCCTTCCCTAAGTCCATGTGTTCTCACTGTTCAGCTCCCACTTATGAGTGAGAACATGCGGTGTTTGGCTTTCTTTTCTTGTGTTAGTTTGCTGAGAATGATGGTTTCCAGCTTCATCCTTGTCTCTGCAAAGGACATGAACTCATCCTTTTTAATGACTGCATTGTATTCCATGGTGTATATGTGTCCCATTTTCTTCATCGAGTCTATCATCGATGGGCATTTGAGTTGGTTCCAAGTCTTTGCTATTGTGAACACTGCTGCAACAAACATACATGTGCATGTGTCTTTATAGCAGAATGATGTATAATCCTTTGGGTATATACCCAGTAATGGGATTGCTGGATCAAGTGGTATTTCTGGTTCTAGATCCTTGAGGAATCGCCACACTGTCTTCCACAATGGTTGAACTAATTTACACTCCCACCAACAGTGTAAAAGCTTTCCTGTTTCTCCACATCCTCTCCAGCATCTGTTGTTTCCTGACTTTTTAATGATTGCCATTCTAACTGGCATGAGATGGTATCTCATTGTGGTTTTGATTTGCATTTCTCTAATGACCAGTAATGATGAGCTTTTTTTCATGTTTGTTGGCCTCCAGTTCTGCCTATTCTTGAACACTGAAAAAATAGAATCATACAGTATATGTTCTTGTGTGTCTGACTTCTTTTGCTAAGCATAATGTGTTTGAGATTCACATATGTTGTTGACAAACAATTTTTTTTTTTTTTTTTTTGAGATGGAGTGTCGCTCTGTTGCCCAGGTCGGAGTGCAATGGTGCAATCTTGGCTCACTGCAGCTTCCACCTCCCAGATTCATGCAATTCTCCTGGCTCAGCCTACCAAGTAGCTGGGATTACAGGCACGTGCCACCATGCCCAGCTAATTTTTGCATTTTTAGTAGAGATAGGGTTCCACCACGTTAGCCAGTCTGGTCTTAAACTCTTGACCTCAGGTGATCCACATCCCTCCACCTCCCAAAGTGCTGAGATTACAGGTATCAGCCACTGTGCCCAGTCTATCTTTTTCATTTTAGTCACTCTGGTGAGTCTGTGTGGTATTGCACTGTTGTTTTAATGTGCATTTCCCTAATAATAGTGTGCAACTTCTCATGTTTATTGGCCATTTGGAAATTCTCTTTTGTGAACTGCCTGTTCAAGTCTTTTGCACAGTTTTAATAATTGAGTTATCAGTGTTTCTTTAACTTAACTGATTTGTAGGAATTCTTTGAATACTATGGACATGAGTCCTTTGCCAGATACAGGTATTTAAAATAAATTCTACCACTCTGTGACTCACTTTTTCATTTACAGTGGTGTCTTAATGACCAAAAGTTCTAAATTTTAATGAAATCCAATTTATGAAGTTTTATTGTTAAGATTAGTGTTCCCCTCCCTACCCCCACCCCCACCCCCAGTGCAAGAAATCTTTGCTTACCACTAGGCCATGAAGATATCCTTACATATTTCTTCTAGAAGCCTTATTTTTTTTTCTCTTTCACATTTAAATCTATGATCCATCTCAAATTATTTTGTATATGGTGTGGGGTAGGGGTCAACACTCCCCTCCTCCCTATGTAGATATCTAATTCTTCCAGTAGAGCAGAAACTAGGGTAAAAATGAGTGAGGTACTCACCTTGGACACAAAATATAAGGAGCACCAAAAACTTAATAATCGAGATATTTAATGAAACATTCTTGGCCAGGCATGGTGGTTCATGCCTGTAATCCTAGCACTTTGGGAGGCCAAGGCAGGCAGATCATGAGGTCAGGTGATCGAGACCATCCTGACCAACATGGTAAAACCCCATCTCTACTAAAAGCACAAAAATTAGCCAGGGGTGGTAGCACATGCCTGTAATTCCAGCTACTCGGGAGGCTGAAGCAGGAGAATCACTTGAACCTGGGAGTCAGAGGTTGCAGTGAGCCATGACTGTACCACTGCACTCCAGCCTGGTGAAAGAGTGAGACTCCTTTTTTTTGGGGGGGGGGTTGTTGTTGTTATTTTCTTTTTGTTTTTTTGTTTGAAACTCCATCTCAAAAAAAAAAAAAAAAAAAGTTCCTCTTTAGACTGGTTGTTTTAGTTGGCAATGAAAAAAATAGTTATCATGCCAAAAAAATTAACAGTAATTTGTAATACCATCAAATACCCTTCAGTGTTCAAATTCCAATTATCGGCTGGGTGTGGTGGCTCACAACTGTAATCCCAGCATTTTGGGAGAACAAGGCAGGAGAATTGCTCGAGCTGAGGAACTGGAGATTAGCCTGTGCAACATGGGGAAACCCTGTCTCTACTAACAATAAAAAAATTACCTGGGAGTGGTGGTGTGTGCCTGTGGTCCCAGCTACTTGGGAGGCTGAGGTGGGAGGATCACTTGAGCCTGGAGGGAAGAGGTTGCAGTGAGCCAAGACTGCTTCACAGCACTCCAGCTTGGGTGACGGAGCCAGACCTTGTTGCAAAAAAAAAAAAAAAATCTAATTGTCTCCTAACTGATATAAATTATTATTTACAGTCTGTTTATTTGATTAAGGATCACAGATTGAAATGAATTTGTGTGTCTCTTAACTGTCTTCTAATCTGTAAATTCTCCATCTTCATTCCTTTCTTTTATTTTATCCATTTATGTCTTGAAGAATGGGGCCGGGCGCAGTGGCTCACACCTGTAATCCCAGCACTTTGGGAGGCCAAAGCGGGTGGATCACTTGATGTCAGGAGTTTGAGACCAGCCTGGCCAACATGATGAAACCGTGTCTCTACTAAATATACAAAAAATTAGCCAGGCAAGGTGGCATGTGCCTGTAATCCCAGCTACTTGGGAGGTTGAGCCAGGAGAATCGCTTGAACCTGAGGAGCAGATGTTGCAGTGAGCTGAGGTCGCACCATTGCACTCCAACCTGGGCAATGGAGCAAAACTCTGTCTCAGAAAATAAAAAGTAAATAAAATGAATAAAATTTTTCTTGTAGAGTTGGGGTCTCACTGTATTGCCCTGACTGGTCTTGAATTTCTGGCCTCAAGCAATCCTCCCACCTTGGCCTTTCAAAGTGCTGGGATTACAGGCATGAGCCACCATACCCAGCCTAAATGTCATTTTCTAAATGATCATTAGTCTTGAAAACACAATAGATTTTTCTATATTGACTTTCTACCTAGAGACTTTGCTAAATTTGCTTATCGATTCTAATTATCTATCTGTAGATGTCTTTGGATATTCTACATAATTATATTGTCTGCAAATAATAATTTTATTTATTTATTTCTGATTCTTACACCTTTTTTTGGTTTGTTTCGTTGCATTCATTAGGACTTCCTGTACAACGTTCAACGGAAGTGGTATAGGATTCTTTTTTTTTTTTTTATGTAAAGTTTTCAAGAATTTACCATTTATGTGTAATGTTTGCTATGTGGTTTTTACAAATACTCTACCAAACTAAGGAAGTTCCCTTTTATTTCCAGTCTGCAAGTAGTTTTAGTATGAATGGGTGTTAATTTTTTTTTTTTTTTTTTTTGAGGCAGAGTCTCACTCTGTTGCCCGGGCTGGAGTACAGTGGTGTGATCTCAGCTCACTGCAACCTCCCCCTCCTCGGTTCAAGTGATTCTTGTGCCTCAACCTCCTGAGTATCTGGGAGTTCAGGCAAGCACCACCATGCCTGGGTAATTTTAGTATTTTCAGTAGAGATGAGGCTTCACCATTTTGGCTAGGCTGGTCTCAAACTCCTGACCTCAGGCGATCTGCCCTCCTTGACATCCTGAAGTGCTGAGATTAAAAGCATGAGCCACTGCGCCTGGTGGGGTGATAAATTTTATCAAGTGATTTTCATGTCTCTATGTGAGGTGGTTATATCGTTTTCTTGTTTATTCTATCAATGTGCTGAATGACACTGAGTTTTGAAAATAAAACAACTGTGAATTCTTGGAATAAATATAATATGTTCTTGATGATGTTCATGACGCTTTTCTTTTCTTTCTCTTTTTTTTTTTTTTTTTTTTTTTTTGTTTTGAGATGAAGTCTCACTCTGTTTCCCAGGCTGCAGTGCAGTGGTACATTCTTGGCTCACTGCAACCTCTGCCTCCTGGGTCCAAGTGATTCTCCTGACTCAGCCTTCCTAGAAGCTGGGACTACAGGTGCCTGCCACCACAGCTGTTGGACAGGTTGGTCTCAAACTCCTGACCTCAAGTGATCCATCTGCCTTGGTATCCCAAAGTGCTGGGATTGCAGGTGTGAGCCATTGGGCCTGGCGGATGCTTTTCACATATTATTGGATTCACTCTGCGATATTGTTTAGGACTTTTGTATCTATGTCCATGAAAGAGATTGGATTATAATTTTTATTTCTAATATTGTCCTTATTAGATTCTAGAATCAAGGTCATTCCTGCCTCCTAACATAGAAGGAGAAGTAATTCCTCTTTTTCACCCCATTGGAATGAGAGACACCCCTAACCCAAAATTCTAAAGGTTTTTGATGTTTTATGCCAGGAACCTGGGACAAAACCATTCTTTATTATAACAAACACACATATTATAAGAGAAAGAGAGAGCGCGATATTAAGAAATAGACTCACAAAATTGTCAGGGCTTAACAAATCAGAAGTCCTTAGGGCATACCAGAAACTCAGATAAGAGTTGATGTTGCAGTCTTGAGTCCAAAATCAGTGTAGGCTAGGCTAGAAACTCAGGCAAGGATTTCCCGTTGCAGTCTTGAGGCAGAATTCCTTCCTCTTCAGGAAACCTCAGTCACTGCTCTTAAGGCCTTCAACTGACTGAATGATGCCCACCCACATAATGGACATAAATCTGCTTTAAGGTGTACTAATTCTAAATGTTAAGCACATCTGAAAACTACTTTCACAACAGCACCTAGACTAGCTTTTGAACAAACAACTGGGCACATAGCTTAGCCAAGTTGACATGAAATTAACCATCACAATCCCACGTTTTCTTCAGAGAGTTTTATAGTTTTACAGCTCTTACAGTTCAGTCTTTGAGTCATTTTGAATTAATTTTTGTAGATGGTGTGAATTAAGAGTGAAACTTCATTCTTTTGCATGTGGTTGTCTAGTTGTCCAAGCACCATTTGTTGAAGAGACTATTTTTTTCCTATTGAATTGTCTTGTTACTCTTATAGAAAATCCGTTGATTTGTAGATATAAGGGTTTAATTCTAGACTCAATTTGATTTCATAGATCTATATGTGTATCCTTATGCCAATACCACACTGTTTTGATTACTATAGCTTTGTAAGTTTTAAAATCAGGAAGTATGAGTCCTCCAACTTTGTTCTTTTTCAAGATTATTTTGACTATTCAGGGACGCTTGTAATTCCATATGAATTTTATGACTAGCTTTTTCATTTCTGTCAAAAAGGCTATTGAGATTTTGATAGGGATTATACTGACTCTGAAGATTGCTTTGGGGAACATTGCCATTTTAACAATATTAACTGTTTCAATCTATGAACAAGGAATGTCTTTCCATTTATTTAGGTCTTCTTTAGTTTTTCAACATTGCTTTGTACTTTTCTAGTGTACAATTTTGCACCTCCTTGATTAAATTTATTCCTAAGTATTTTATTGTTTTGGATGCTAAAAATGGAGTTGCTTTTATTAGCTCTAATAGGTTTCTTCTGGTTTCTTTTTATTTTTTTTCTTTCTTTTTATTATTAGCTGCCAGATAATATAAGTTTTGTCTGGTTTCTTTCAGATATTCTGTATTTAAGATATGTCTTCTGTGAACACAGTTTTACTTATTCCTTTCTAATTTGGATGGCTTTTCTTTTTCTTGCCTAATTGCTCTGGTTAGAATTTCTGTACAATTTTAAACAGATAAGGCTTCACTGGGGCAGTGGTCCTGACTTCTAGATTCACTGGGGTGAAGGACCTGCTCTAGTGTATCTCTACTGGCCAGGAGTTCCACCTCCAGGGCTTTGCCAGGCAGCCCTGCCCACACAGCTTTGGCTAGAGGTTGTCTAACCTGTTGAAAGTGAGACAATAGTCTCCCTTTTGGAAACTGAGGTGGCAGCTCCGATGATCTCTGAATTGCCTTCCAGGTTATTCTTCCCTTGTCTTCAAGAATAGTGTATGTTTGTGGTTGAAGAGCTCTATGGTCCCAAACTGTAAAATTCCAGAAGACTGACAGCTTTCCCTCATTCCCCCTCATCTCTTTCTTCTTCAGTTCAACCTGGCAGTTTTCCTGCTGTGGTGACTGATTAATCCATGTTTCACACATATACTGATCCCCTTATCAAAGGGTCACTTGGCTATACCTTTAGTGTTCTCTTTGAATACACTTTCTCATTTTTTTTTGTTGTTGTTGTTTTTTTTTTGGCAATACGAATAGGCTGAGAATTTTTCAAATCCTTAAATTCTAGTTCTTTTTTGCTCAATAATTTCCATCTTCAAGTCAATTCTCTCTTCTCACATTTTACTATAAACAGTCAGGACAACCAAGACACTTCTTCAAAACTTTACTTAGGAATCTCATTAGCTAAATATCCAGTTGTATGACTCACAAGTTCTACTTTCCATAGAACACTAGAACATGAACAGAATTCAGCTAAGTTCTTCACTACTTTACAAGGATCACCATTTCTGTTTCCAGTAATATGTTCCTTATTTCTCTCTGAGACCTTGTCAGAATGGCCTTTACTGTGCATATTTCTACCAATATTCTGTTTGTGATTACTTAGATATTCTCTAAGAAGATGGAAGCTTTCTCTACAACTCTCCTCTTTTCTTCCTGAGCCCTCAGCAGCATCACCCTTAATAGTTCAATTATGGCAATGTAGGCTTTTTCTCACATGCATTTCAAAACTCTTCCACCCTCTACTCATTATGTATTTTTTGGTGTTTGTTGAAGCAGCACCCTCACTTATTGGTACCAATTTCTATCTTAGTCCATTCAGGTTTCTATAATAAAATATCATAGGACGGATCCAAGATGGCCGATTAGGAGCAGCTGAGGATTGCAGCTCCCAGTGAAAGCGTGGAGGGTGAGTGGACGCCACATTCCCAGACAGATTTTTATTGCCCACCGACCAGGAGATTCCCAGGGGGAGGAGCCCCACGGGTCACCAGCGCACCTGGTTTGGCCGGCGCGGCTGTTTTCGCCGGCTCAGCTGTTTTCGCCTGTGCGGGCGTTTTCGCCGCCGCTGTTTGGAGCGGCGCCCCGGTGCAGCAGTTCCCCATACAAAATACGTGGGTCCGGGTGCCGTTTTAGCTGGCAATTGGAACCCCGGGAAGGCAGAGCCGCCCATTCATTTGATTAAAAAAGGGGACTGAAACAGACAGCCAGGCCAGGAGATTTCCCAGGCAAAAAAACGCCAGCGCCTGCGGTTTCAGCCGGCGCAGTGGGTCACCGCACGGGAAATCATACAGATCCCGGCGCCTTTTCAACAGGCAGCTGGAACACCTGGGAGACAGTCGATCATTCA